>JAQGBJ010000041.1:0-86150 GCA_034698345.1 Sphaeridia pumilis
GATCACGACGACTTTTTTGAACGCATTTCAACATTATTTGTCTTGCTGACCATTTCGACAGTAGCAGCTGCCACATGGATGTATGTGTAACCACACAAACACCAGTCAGTAATAGATCTCGCAGCAATTTTGACAGCCACATTGGCAGGGTTCCGCGGACGGTGGACGCGAGTCTCTTGCCATCAATGAATATATTCATTGCTGCTGATGGACTCTGACTTGAATCTAATCTTGATCCTATAACGTTTGCTTAATTTACACAAGTGCTACGGACGTCACGTTTTTACTTTCATTCCATCTCTCATAGTCAGGTGAATGAAAATTAAACGGTTGTCTCGCGTGTGTATGAATCCGTTTAAAGATCATGACGTAACCCCGCCATCGGTAATTAGTATCCTCAACCAAGATACGTGCATGTTACGGACCGTTGAGTGTCTTTGCAGATGTTTGCTTCAATGTACTTTTGATTGTATAATATTTATACACACTTTATACAGTCTCCATCGTGTGCACCAATTCATGGCTTTGGATGCGATGAATTGGGATGATCAGCCATTTGTGAGCATGTTTTACTACTCAATTTGCTTTTTATTGCTATAGGACACTTGAGGTGGTGAAAAGAGACTTTGAGTTTATGTACACCTACGTAATCCTCTCTCACCTTTCTCAACTGTCAATTGGACCTCAAGACATATAATGCAATTGGACGTAAACGAAGTATAATTTTATTGAAAAACAGGAAATAAAAACGACCATAAAATGCATCTTGTGTATATAATACCGTGTTAATGTGAAGAGGAGCAACAGAAATGCTTTTACATTTCCCATCGCCCTTTTCTTGGTCGATTATCCATCCTCGGTCGGGGTGCTTGAAATACTATGAGTATATACTTTCAAATCAAACTGCAGTTACAAGAAAAGCCTGGTTGTTTCTCTCAATTGTTGCTTCTCAATGTTGTGCAAGTCAAGTGCCGAATGAATTTGATTGAGGAAGGACAACTCGATTGTCTCTATTTCACTGAACTTACATCATCTTACATAGGTATGTATGAGGATCATTTTTTCAAAAAACGTACCACAAAGTCGCCCTTTCATGGTCAATTCAACTTTTATTGCACCGATATTGCGTTTCACGAGATGCAGTTTGGACAAATTATTGTGCTAAATAGGCTAACGACATGAATACTGCAATGATGTGATTCAAGTGAGTGTTTAATACTGGCTGTGTATTTCTTTTGCACATAAATTTTCTGTATTGGGGATGACAGTGCATAGTTAAATTATGCATAAAATATTTCAAACTACAAACAAACTTACATTACGTAATATCATGATTATGCATACATGTCCTGGGTCCGTTGGCGACAAACGATGCCCTATTCAAACGCACTCATCCGTTTTCTGTCCGTCCACCATGGTTATTAAGTTGTGGTCGTATATGCTCGTGATTAATTGTGGTGTTCCTATTTTGCACACCTGGTGCCCTACAACTCGTTATTTTCGTCTTCTTCTTTTGTTACTAGCGGATACTAGGACCACAAAGGCCAGAAACCTTCCGCCGACCGACCCTCAAAGGCCAAGATTTGTTCAAGAAAATTAATGTTGTTGTCCGGTCTTTTGGTATTGACCAATTTGGCCCTTCTTACATACAACAACCACGAGTCTCGCACTCTGACTGTCCCGTGCATATCTACAGTGTCATTCGTGGAAAAGTGTCTCATCAAAATGCAACTATTGTTGCCGAATAATGGATCATATTTTATGTCAAATGCAACCCTGGACTTGTTTAACCGTGATGGTTAAAGTAGTCTGAAATTTTGGGTATTTTATATCAAAAAATGTGTAGTATATAATTATAGGAAGTAGGAAAAATGCATATCTTGTGTTTTGAATGGAAGTAGGATGCTGCGAGTTTGATTGGAGATATTTTACTTTGGAAGTATTGTCAAACGAAGAAACTCAGCGGCTGTCATATTTTTCATATGTACTCCTGAAAGAAATACGTCAAAACAGACAAACAATTGTAGCGTCTGACAGATGCATCCGGAATACGAGTGACAGAAAATATTGAAACTTTTCCCAAATCTCACGCTGGGCTTATTGATTAAAGTTTGTCAGATTGAACGTGTGTAAACAACTGATTTTGACGTACTGATGCTGACGGACAGTAGCATTTCAGTTTGGTGAAACTCTTGCCCCATCAAACTCGGGCGTTTCGTATTGGTAAATATATGTTTATCGTTCGTGATTATAAGTGAAAACTCTGTTGTATCAAAATCAAGTATATTCAACTGTCAGCAGGGCTTTAAGTACTCTTTGTCTATCTACTCAGACACCTGGGACGGATCACGACCAGCTCGTTATAGTTACGGTGTGGCTGATGGTCTCATGCCAAAATTAGCAAAATTTTAACACTCGTTCCAGGTTCGTCCAAGCTGAGAACGACTTGGCTACAAACACAAAAACTTTGGAATTGTCAACTTTCTTGTTCATTTCTTGACAGCTTGTCGTCAGATGAAAATTCCTGCAATGACACAAAATAGTGTTCATATACTCTTTAACATATATACGTTTTTAACATGAAAGCGCTTCGAAGTTACGTAATATTTTCAAAAGATCAAAACAAATGTCTGTGCAATCTACCAGTACATTATTCGGACACATGACGTATTTAGCAATGCAGTTCAGATTCGCTAACAGATTTGACGGATTAATTGACCACCGGCATCAGCCAAATACGAAAATTATAAGACCGATTTTATAAAGAAACATTCATTAAGCAACATATACGCTTTATTACCTCGCACAATATTTTCCACTATGACACACGCCCGGCCGACGTCGACCACCTGAATCAAGCTGTACATTAAAGAATCATTACGACTTGTAAAGTTCTATCATTATAATTATGCGCGAGAGTCGCCACTGTCTCATGTACCGTTTCGTGCTCATTTATGAGCACAAAATACACCTTTTGAACCATCTACCAAGATAATTTGTCAATACAAGAGCAATTACACGCGATGAGCACGAGGAACAGAGAAATGTATTTTTGTTTGTATCAAGTTGATTCGTTGGTAGTAACATCCTTCATCGTCGGATAATCATGCATAATTCAATCCTGGGCTAAAGAGGCAAGAGGCGCAGCGCAGTAATTGATAATTAATTTGCTGTATTTATGAGTGATCATTTGACCGTGTAAGGTTTGCATTTTTGTTTTTGACGGAAAAGTTTACATGGGCTGTTAAAAAACATTACTTTTTTAAGAGACTTTGAGTTCAATTCACATTCGCAAAAACGATTGCAAAATTGAATTCGGATTGCCAATATTTTTTACAAATTAACAGCAGGCAGCTAGAGCTATACGGTCTCGATTAGGAACATTTATTGATTTGAAAAGAAAGTATCTCTTAATTCTTGTGACTGATATTCTCGTGGAGAAGAAGTGTTAAACGTGAGACAGCAATATGGACAGGAGAAGTAGAAAAGTGCGCACCTGCTGTAAAATTGTTTTTCACCCGTTTGTCCCATTGCGATGTAATAGTAATTTACGCCAGTATACCGCTATTATCACCCCAGACAGTAAATACATTTTGTAACAGAACCCAAAATTTTCTACGCTAATGCCACTCATTCATTATTTTCAATACTGGTGTCTCTAAAACGCTTGAATCTTTTAGTCTGACGCGTACACCTTTTGGTTTGCGGAAGCCTTGCATTTGCGAAAGAGTGCAGCGAAGCAAGAGATAGTTTGGTATTGTCTCCATAAATGATTGATGCTAACTCGGATGAACGTAAAACGTTGAAATGATAGCCGTCTTGTTCCACACAATACCCTGCAAATTGCTGACAATCACAACCTGAGACTTGCAATATGTAATCACAATATAAACGACAGAGAGGTTGATACATGTACTAGTGCATGTATACACAGCCTCAATAATTACGAGCTTGACGAGCGCTAAAAGGCGGGCACTTCCACCTGCGTTTGGTCAAATTGAGATCATGAAACGTGACGGACTCATATACGCAATCCGACGACAATCAAAGATGACAATCTGTAATGGACGTCGACGTCGGAATCAATCAAAGTAGTCATGTGACAAACACGGTGTTTTACATGTCTTTTACGACTCGACATCAAACTACAGTATGCATGGGGCATTTTGCAAAGCATATCCTGGCCCACGAATTAAGCCACACTTGTTTTACGATCCGTTGCAATCACATCAATTCAATATGGTCAGTTTTATTGGTTAATTATCCTGTTCTTATTGGTAGTTTATGTAGGACGTGTTCACCTGATGTAGGCGCTCATTTGTACGACAGGAGACGGAAGAGATTTGTAAATAGCAATGGTAAGGGAGAGATAAAAAGCAAATTTGCGAATACGCAATCATATACTTCATCGTGCAACGATTATGCTCAATGAGTCCGAGTTTTGTTGCCGCGACAGTCGTGAATGCTTGTTTGATTAACATTCTTTCATATGGAATGACACTATGGGTATTTCTTAAAACTGCACATGTTCTATTCTGGCTCACGTTATATAAGCTTAATCATGCACTTGCCATTTTTGATTACAGGTTCCGATTCTCTATTTTAAACCTTACACAAACAAGTACTTATTACACTTTCATTTGTCTTTCTTGTAGTAAATATGTAACTGACCGTTTACTGTGCATGAAATACACGGAACTTATATCAAATAATTCTCGGGAACGCCCTGAGATTTTCTTCATGTGATAATTTTGATTATATTCACTTTCACGAATGGCAACTTATGTTCAAAATTAATATCGAAGCACGTTTTCAGTTCAAGCTTCATAGGGCACCAAAATTTTCGCCCTTTTGCAAAAGCTGCTGATCACTTTCGGTACATAAGGAAACTGTCAAATTCTGTCATGCAGATGGGATAGCAAAATGCATGGTGAAAAATAAAATTGTCTCGCATAAGGTCTACCTGTGCATCTCATTTCGCGTAGGAACAAGTGTGAGATTTGTGTCAAGTGTACCCGATGAGAACCTGAGAAATGAACACTTTTTCAGCTCCAAATTAGGAGCAGATTCAAGATGTGTGGTGTAATTAGACGCGGATTCTATACCGGGAGACAAGACTTGAAACTGCCAAAAGTAGGAGGTGAGACAATAGAGCTGTGAGGAGATGATGAATCTTTGTTTCGCCAGCAGTCCATACACTTTCTGAAGATATCTCATATTTTCTACTATGATATAATAATAATATAAACAATAAAAACAACCATAAAATCTCAACTGACACAACATAACCTAGGAACATGCCCTTAAAAAGTATACAAAGATCTCAATATCCTTGTGTCATCACAATTACATAAAGACGGTGTGTACATATGCCTATTTGCCACTGCTTTCTTTATGCTCCCATGACATAGCTTATATTCAGCTTTTACAAGCTGTCTAAATAAAATAAAAGATGTCACCTTGCGTAATTTAATTGATCGTCAGTCAGTGGTTTTCAGTAGTGAAGATGTTTCAAGCTGGCAAAACTTTCATATTTTGATGATCTTCAACGGTGATGATTTACAACAATGCCGGTGCGCAAACTGAAAGGTTTCTCCTTGTTTTTGACATGTTTGACGGAAACACTGTGAAAAACAAAGGGATGGAACTTTTAATCAGTTACATCACCGCAGCTCTAGCTTTATTATGCTAAAAGCAAAACAAACGAAGGCCTTAACCTCTTTCCAAGTTATAATTATCAGTGATGGTGGCGAATCTTTTAATTTATCTAACGGTCCTGTGGTTACGCCATTCACTATTCTGCAGTTAGTTACGATGCAGCGTTTTAATTACAGTTAGAACCAAGCAAAACTATTGCTGGTCAGGAGCTATTTTTGAAAAAATACAAATATTTCGGTGTGTACCTTTCAAAATATTTGTAGCTGTACTTTCACTGGGGACAAACATTGCTCTCTTCCTACACACGCTGTAAAAAAGAAATGACGTCTGATTCTGATTTGTCATATTTCCGTTATGGCATTGTACAGTTGAGCTTTATAAAATGACAGATTGCATAACGAGAACTGGGTCAATTGATTCAATCACATACACGCAATATTGTGGACAGCTTCAAGAACCCTTCATGCTGCATTACGGAAATGCAGCACTTGAAACGTCGGATCAATTTTCCTTATATAGAGACATCTGACTTGTTCTGATCATCACCGAAAGCTACTGGGCTTGTTCAAATACAATATATTTTGATTTGTCAGTATGTTTTGTTACATGACAAAATGCATTCTTCTTTTGGCACCCGAGTCAGCATTACGTAAGTAGAAATCAAGGTTCAAAAGAAATCGTCAAGATTTTCAGGCATGAACAACGTCCGATTGACTTTAAAACAGTCTGGTGTACTCAAATTAAAAACAAAAAACCAGTTACTTATTCAGCTTTAACTTATAAAATCGCTGTTACCGGTATTTTCTAGTCAACTGGCGATTTACGCAAAATGTTGAACAAGCATGGATTTGATAGCATACAATGCTGCCAGTTCTTGAAAAGTTCGTAATTACTTTTAGATTTCTCTGACGATGTCGAGCTTAAGAGCATTCATGCAAACTTACCGCAGGTCAGAACAATGCGAACCAGATTGCATCATTCAAGTCAAGGGTTCTCGATAGGAATCCGTTTATCCGCGAGTCACGAGCTTTCAAGCTTTTGATCAAAGAGCTGAACCCTCCAATGTATTTGTGGCTTTCGTTTGTTCATTCATCGCTAAAGACATCCTTAAGCATCCCTACGTTTTTATCGATTAGAATTCTGCCAGAAGCGGATGAAAAGATATGCAATCGCTCATCATAATGTGAAAAATCATGTACTTTACTTGATGAAACTTTGATGCAAGAAAATGTCATCGACTAAATTCTAGCGACTAATCATTTTATTGGATCCTAAACACTATTGTATAGTTTATACAGGGAGTAAATACTATAAATGTTGTACTGGTTGTTCTTCTTCTATAACTTTCACGGTATTTACACATATATTTTGATCTTAGAGGCAAGCCCGAAACAAAATGTGCTGTTTGTATGTAACATTATTATATTATGCGAAAATTGGCAAACGGCGAGCCGAGTTTACTACATTACCCTGCTAAAGTATTTAGTACGTGCATTCATCACATTGTGTAATTAATTTCATTAATGAGTCTATGTTCCAAATCAATAACCACACACATAGTATAACTGTTGGTCAAGCAGTCTGCAACTTAATTAACTTATAAGGATACATTGGCCATGTTCAATATTCGCAGTAGTAATTACACATGCATCTTCGGTTCACTATACGTTAATTACACCGTTGAGATCCATCATTCATCTAACACCACGCGGCAATCTCTCTTTCTTTCTTGGTCAACAACAAACATTATGTGGACGGCAATTTACAGTATGAACGAAGAATACAATTCAATCCGCTCATTCTTTTGCTCCAGCGGCTTCAGCAGGTCTCGCTGCGAAATAAAGTGTGATTAGTTATTTGACTCACTGCAAGAGCACCATTAATGCAATCGATCAATTTCAAGCCACTTACTTGGGCAGTCACCAGGATGGAACATGACATCGTCTACAGCAAAACCACCATTGTTCGCTTTGCCCTCCATGATAATTCGTTTCGGTGAACCGCCGCTGAAGGCCACTTGGGCTGACCGCCATTCTGGACGGACGGTGTCCAAGTCTATGGCTGTCAGACTCCAAATCTGCAAGTTCAACAAATGGAATCTTTCAATACATTCGCGAGGGAAAACATGACCAAAATGATCTTCCAACTAACCTGAGTGCCCGTGTTACTTTCGCTATTGTCGTCCGAAGGTGAATCGTCGTTTGCCGATCGGACATCTTGTACTAAGATTCTTAATAATGTTGAATCTCCAGCTCCAAAGGCAGAATACCTGGATAAATTCAAGGTTAAAACCTCAATTTGTTTGTATGTTTACTTGCTCTAAAAAACTTACCAAAAACTAAAGCAGATTCTTTCTGCTTGGGTATTCATCACAGTAGAAATCAATTTCACTGGAGTTCCTTGAGTGCTTTGACTGAATATGTCAAAGTAAGCGTACCCAACTGGAAAAGCAAATTTTGGTTCTCATGACTAAATTCAAGCAAAACAAGCGTTTAACATCAGTTCATCCCTTACCAGGTGCGCCAAATGTTTTGTCAGGTAAGTTTGCAGGTCTCCTCGTAATGGTAGCCAACTGCCACCTGTAGACAGAATCTGCTGAAACGTTCTTCCAATTGCATAGATCTTTCTCAAAGGAACAATCACTGTCGCTGACGTAAGAACTGGCTGGCATAGCTGTAATTTTTAATTTATTGATGTCAGTCATTTTAATTTTCAATATTACGGCATCTTGCATCTCAGCCCTAGCACTCACTTGCGCACTCGCCCTCAAAAAATGCAAGATCATCAATGGCCAAGAAACCATTTGCACGGCTAGAACCATGAACACCTTCAAACAAAACCTGCAAAGGGACAATTAATCATGGCGGCATTCCGACGAAAAATCTTTTACAGCTGAATTTCAAGGCAACTCACCTGAAAGGGCTCCGCTTCCATGATTAGCGCTTGGGCATATTTCCAGACGGGTGATTGCTGATTATACAATCGCCAAATTGGGTTCATTTTGCTTTGTACAGGATTAACTTCATTATTTCCACTGGACCGTGTGTAAATTTTCAATCCACCCAAGCTGGGTCCGCTGGTGTCAATGAAAGGCTCGTGCATGTAATACCTATAACAAGCACCATATTGTTCTTCTTTAGCATCATATTTCTCGGAATTAGTTTCATTTGCTGTGATTTTGTGAAATAACAAAGATTTTGTCTTCTCATTAAGAGCTAACAGAAAAACGGAGAATCTTTCATTTGGTACGTATTTGAACAAAGCCGACCTTCTTTAAAAAGTAATTGCCATCGCCCTTCATTATACACTAGAGCCGATCTATCGAAAAATTGTAATATATAAGAATTACCAGAATGAGAGACATCGAGGTTTCACAGATCCATTCAACATTGGCGAAATCATCCATGCTCGATCTCCGGCCCTTTGAACTCCTTGGTTGCTCAAAGTCATAAAGTTTCCTGTGGTAAAAAAGTATTATGATCTTTATTCAGTTCCATCGTCCATTGTTTAAATTTATGCTTGTTAAAAAATTCCAAGAATAATGATCCGGCAAGAACCTCACAGACAGTATAAAAAAGCACAACCGGCGCACAGCCATAAGTTCGCAAAATACTAAAAATATAGTTCTCGTAATTAAAATGCCATATTTTCTATCATTTCTTTACAGCAACTGCATAAAATTGTAGGAAATTGTGGACTTGATTGCGATTAACGGTAAGTAACCAAATTTTAACTAAAAACAAGAGCAAGGCCAATTTACCTGCTGGTGATCCCAGGGTATGATCCGAAATCGGTGTTTTCGCATTTTGGCCCAGCCTTCGTTCCCAATCCATTTCATCAGTTCTCCCGGTGGACCCAACGTTCATCCATCCGCATTCGTCAATCTCGAAAGTGCAATCACCGGAATTCATTGCCGCCGTTTGCGGTGCACCTAAGTATTTGAGAATAAACATCCATCATCAAAAAAGGCCAACACATTTTTGCGTCAACACCATCAATTTCGCGGAATCCAGCAATTTCTACTCATGGTGCATGATGCATACATACAACCACTGGCAGCGTCAGTCAAGTGTAAGGGAACAAGCAACGATATTTATTCAATACTCACTTGGACAAGCTCCCGGGGCGAAAGAAATATCATCGATGGCGATGTCTCCGAGATCGTTTTTTCCAACCTCTCCTTCAAAGACAATCTACAAGAAGAGCACAATAAATTCCTTCTTTTGAAGAGTTCCCACTTTTGCGAAAAAATATTAACACTACAAAGTCAACATAGAACCGGACATTTTTTTCTATAAGCTCGACGGGGTAAACGGTGACAAAACCGTTATAAACTTTTTGACAGGACTGACATGCCCTGAGACCTCGATCCACTTACATTGCGGCTCACACAAAAACTCACCTTGAAGGATGTCGAAGACGAAATTGGAACCTGGCCTTGATACCAGGCATTTCCAGCTTCTCCTGACAAAGCCCATACAACTCGATCTTCATTATTTTCCTTGTCATGAATCAAAACTCTCAACTGGCCGATCCCGTTTCCATACATGTGCGTCCAAAATCTCATGCATAGTGGACTGTCGGCACCTGTGAAATTCACCAAAATGGCTCTTAAAGTTACGGCTTCCAAAGTTTCAACTACTATTGTGGATGTTCCACAATATATGTAACGGTATACAAAGCACTTGCATTACATACGCTTCCGGGATAAAAGTTGCTATTTGAACATCTAAACTCCTGTCGCCTATACATCAATAGTTTTTATCGATTGCATGAATCATGAAAACGCTCTGCCGATGACCACAAAAGAATACACATAATTTATGCCTCTAGATCAACGACCGAAAGGAGGCAACTTGCCGTTATGATGATTTGTACTATCGAAAAGCAACTATTCAAAATCAAATCATCGACAGGATGTCGACTCGACAGTTTTTAGGAGAAAGAGATCATTAGTATTGTCTGATGAGTTTTGCAGCTTTGATTATATTCGGCAAAGTAATTTCTAATCCTGTTAAATTTCCCATGTTTGTATAATCAAGTATTCTTATGTACAAAATAGATGTACCTCAGTCTGTGGTGCTAGTGTCGCATACAATCGTAACAAAATTGAGTTAGGTGGAAAGTGTACTCGATATCTAAACATTGAAGCCTATTTTGCAAAAATAAAAGATGTGGCTTGAACTAGGTTACCTGTTCGCGAAAATTCGCGGGAAGAAAGTCGGGCCTTATCTGCAGTTTTCCTGGGGAAAGCCGAATTTATATATGCATAGCCTCCGCTGCTTCCTCCGTGTGTATAGCTTGCTCGATCCATAATTGGGCCCGTCGATGGGTTCTGGCTTCCGCGACCCTGTTGTTGTCAAGAAATGAAAAGGAATCAGGTTTTTGAGCGAGAAAGATTGATGATTCGCAACTTGAAAAACCTTGAGAGAGACTCTAGTTCCGGAAACCTTGATTGACACAACGTTGAACGCTGTATACATTTTGTTACAGTTTATAGCATGTATTACAAACAATGTTTTTGTTGCAATGGACAATAGGACAGGACGAGTGAAAGGAGGACAAAGAAGCAAGGTCTTACCAGCGTCCAATCGAAATCATCTGATTGTTCATTCGTCCAATCACAAATGCCTCCGTCAAAGTTACAATGGCCGGGACATCCTTCCGAAGATTTCAAATTAACGTTATCGATCGCAATGTAGCCGCGATAGCGTCGAGTGAGCTGACTTGCATCATGTGGGATTCCCTCCAAGTAGATCTACGCAAAATTCACCATAATCATCAGCAAGTAGCTCAAAAGTTATATTATACAGTATATTATATTTTGCTGGAAGAGTTTTTTTATAGACTGCTTTACAACGTTTCTTTTGTAAGAATGCATTCATTGCCACGGTCTATTTGGAAAGCTCTAGATTTAATTTTTTCATTTAACAATTCTAACAATTGCACCTGGGCATTCCATTATTACAAGCACATTGACCATCATGGCTATTAACAGCTCCGCCACTCCGACAGCCTTTTGCACACACGGAGCTCTTCAAAACTACAGTCGTCAGTCACGCATGTTAGCGATTTAGGAATTGAGGGCAAAGGTGAGAACTTCCGGTATTTTCACTGTGTGTATAGCCTTTCCAGAGTTTACAGTGAGCGAGTCGATATTTCTAGCTGGGAATTAAATCGAGCTGCTGCATGTACTCATTAAATACTCGTAGCTGCATTGTAGTGGGCCATAATGTCTGCTCCATGCATGCAGCCAAAGTAGGAAGTAAAACTGAAAAATCCTTGACAAGGCAATCAACTCACCTGATGTGGATGACGGCAAGTGTAGACCACTTCGGCGGTTCTCCATTCGCCGTTTGTAGAGTCTCTCGTTTCCCACAAGACGACATCTGCCCCATGGTCTGCCTCACGGTTCAACGAAAGGGCTTCATTCTCTGCTTCGTTGAACGTCGCATAATGTGGAATCGGATGCAAAAGAACGCGAACCTTTTCCGGACTCAGACCCGACACTGCATAACTGCCAATAAAACCACCGGATTTTAATTATGCTCGTTTCAAGGACATACTCGAGAAAAAGTCATTAGGCTAGTAAAATTCACAGCAGCTAGTAAAAGGCATGCACTTCTTACTTGAAGGTTAGACAGGCTCCAAGAGCTGACGTCGGCGTGTGTACTGGACCCTCGAGAACAGCGCTTTGAGATGACCTTCCAGAGACGTTGGGGATTTGTGACGTTTCAAATACAAGATACCCGCCTGATAACATTCGCATTCGTTGATTAAAATTTTTCCTCTGGTTCAAAGCCACCATAATTTTTTTCATTGCCGGTGTCAAAAGTACCTTCAACCTCCTCCTGGCTGTCGGTCGGAGGACCTCCAATCCAGTTGTGATTTTGTCCGGTTGTTAGTTCCCATTGCAATGAACTCAGGTTTGACTTTGACCAGCCGCAAAGTTCCGTCCGATCCGCCGACCCAAACGTGCAAGAATCTCCTCCTACAAGCCGTCCATAAGACCGAATCCATCCGACAACAACACCTAACAGGAATCCAAATACCGCACTCCTCTTTGCTTGATTCGATTTCGACAGTTTTGGTCTTGTAATTTATAACGAATGTCCCTCATTCTACACACGTTTGTGGCAACACAATCAAAGTAAATGTCAACAAGCCAAACAACCAACTAAACCGCTTTAAGGTTAAAAAAGCTCAAGCTTAAGCATTCTACAATGGCGACAAAAGTAACAGTGAAACACTGACACGACAAATTACTGTTAAAATTAATCAAATTTTCAACCTACATTTTTCTCAGTAAAGGATGTGCAAAATTTGTGATTAAAATGGAGTTGAGTTTTTTTCAAGATATATCTACATACATACATATTACACAACAATCAAACTCTGAAAGCCATGGAGCAGCTTTCAGTCTTGTTCCTATGCACAGTTTGCGAAAAAAGACACGTCGAAAAGAGCATTTGAAGGTACACTTTGAAGGCCTCAAAAGACGCATGTAGAAAAGAAGCACGAAAACGCGGTGCGAATTACATGTTTGATTGAGGGCTGACCTAAGGTCAGATCAGAGGGCATTTCAAAATATATGGTTTGTTCAGTATTATTAGCAGTAGAGGAGGCGTAGATGGACCTCCTGTTTGCACACAACTATTTTACAGTGTCAGTGTTAGTTAACTCGTTTTTATAGCTCATTCTAATATTCACACAAGAAATTCCCGTCATTCCTATCGAAATTAGTGTTCAAGTGAAGAAAAGAAGCGACGAGCTTTAGCCTGCATTCCTTTTAAAATATTTTGCAAGTTTTTACAATTTCACTTTGAATGGGTTCCCAAAAACCTGCTTCTAAAACAAGTTGCAACTTTCAAGAAAGAAAATGCTGTTTGGTATTGAACTAAATTTTTTTAAGATAGCACCATCTATTAGTGCTACGTGAAACTATAAATGTTTCGATCGTTTCAAAGGGAAAAAATCCTAACAAATATTTTGGCTATCTGACACAGCTTTTATACTATTTCATAAAAATGCTGCTTGATTGCAACTTGTATATGGTAAAATATACAATTAAGAAATTAATTTGTTACGTACCTGGAAAAACTTGACGTCCTGTCCGGATCTGTAATTGAACGCAATTGTTGAAATTATGTAAAAAAATTTACTATACAGAAAACGCTCAAGAAAAATTCAACTAACATAAACTTCATACTTAAAAATACTATGGTATAAGCAAAATCTCTTGGATAACTTACCTTTGGAGAAACTATGCTAGCATTATTGGCAGCCTGAAAGTTAGGAGCTGCTGCAGGTAACGATGACGACAAACTGGTTCGAGATGATATCCCCAGAAAGTATAATAAAACTACTGCAAATCTTCTTTTACTCATGGTAATTCCGTTCACGTCTCGGATATCCGATTTAAAAGTGTTGGCACTTGGTTTGCCAGGAAACCGACGATTGTATCTACTGCTTCGGAAAGTCACTTGTTCTTTTCATATTATAGAGTCTCACTTCCAAGTGTAGATTAGGTGAATACATAAACTGCAAGCTGATTTGAAGTTTATTAGAACCGTTTTTTGGCGAACGCTTTCATCACCACCAAAAACCACAACGTTTCCGCCCGGGTAGTTAGTTTTGTACTGAGCGTCGAACAAAGTGGGACGACGGTTTCCTGAATGAGCTCCCTCACCTGAGCTATGCGATAATTCAGAGAATCAAACGCCCGTCTTTCCTTCAGGTGTTTTTGGCTCCGAATAGAAAGCAAGTGAAGCGGAGCAAACAGCAAAACTTCTTATGAGGTCCGCAGCAATGAGGGAGTATAATGTGCGGGTCATTCACCGAATGAGAGCAAACTTTTTCTTCTGAAATAGTAGTAGCCGGGAACCGCAAACGTAATTTATGTACGCGAATGATGCTCAATTAGAACGACGGGAACACCTGAGCCGCTTGTACTTATTGTCCAAGTTCCTTCAACCACGAAGAACGACACCGAATTATAACAATCTTCTTCTTTTGTAATCCAGTCCTGCTGTGCTCAAGAGACACTTTTCTCAATTTTTTATCCATCACTTTTTTGCCAACAATCTTGGAAAACAAATGTAGTTCGAAAGCGTCCATGCAAAGAAAGATTCGAGTTGAGTCAGCGTCACCTCCAGTCAAATGCCCGTGCCCGGGTCATGGCGTCTTGACACATAAATTATACAAAATTCTCACAAGTTCCACTCACTCACTTGGTAGCACAGTTCAATTTCAGTCAAAAAATTGTTTGGTCCAAGGCAAGCCTCGTTATGGAACAACACGTAAAGGAAAAGTAGCGCATTACAAGGACCGCCGGAAAAATTACGTGTATCACGAAACTGCCGTAGATCACAACTGGGCAGGTTTGAGGCCACTAAGCATGATTAAGTAAGTCGTATACGTGTTAGCTGATGGAGCTAAAGCTGAAAAGCATTATTGACCAGTCAGAAACATGTACGCTCTGCGAGGCAACAAACAACATCATTCATTAACCGTCCAGTGGTGGTCATCAAATCGCGTAACACTTTTAGATACCATCTAATTCGCACAATCCCAATTGTTTGCTCTTGCTCCCTTTACTACAGGTACATCCGGATCATCTTTTCACACCAAAAGCCAAAATCAAATTAACAACACAAATGACCATGTTGTACATTATGCTCACTCAGACCGTTGCGTTACTCATCGGATTGGATGGATTCCTAAAACTACTCTCTCTCGCATCGCATCCTTTGATCGGAATAAATAATCATTAAAAGTAGAGCGCATCTGCCATAATACAATTTATACTTTTAATTTGCACAAAAATTGCTAATTTGATTTTGTAGCAACAAAAGCCTGTCTTTTAGTTGCCCCATATGCAATGCATCTAAAAGGGCTAATTAATCTTCATGCTTTCTCCACATTCTGATTCAGCGCTTTGGAATATTGAAATGTGACAACTTGAGCAAAGCTCAGCCGTTTGAGAGCTCACTGACGAAAAATAGTTATTTCCGAACGTACGTGTAAAGTTTGGAAACGCTTGGCTGATTTCCGCAATGAAAGTTTCATTGTTCTAGGAGGCTTGAAAAAATACCATGAGACCAGGCTTGACGCTTGCGTCTGATGAATTTGACCTTGTAACAATTGTTTATCACAACGACACACTGAATAACTGTGGATAAAAAATTGTCTGCATTTAAGCCTACCTGAGCTGGGCTTGGTGATGGGCAACCGAATTTTTTTTGTTAACGGAAAATTTAAAATATCGGTATTACAATTTCCATTTTGCCAAAAACGCTGTATTTTCAAGTTAGATAGTCCTCATGGTCATCAAACCTGTTAGCTAATAGATATGGACTTGAACGAGATAAATCATCGTAATACGGGACCACGTTCGTTACACACGCTATGGTCCGAGTCTTGCCTTTGTGTGAACCCTTATGGTTGTTAGAGATAATGGAAATCAGTGGACGTACGAATGTCGATAAAAATTCATGAACCGGAAACCTAAACAAAAGTGTACGAGGAGCAAACCGTGGAAATTATACTACTGAAAATGTGACTCATGATAGCCGACAGACCACTGTCCATCGTTTTCCATTCAAGCTACTGTACTTTAACATAGCGCTAGACCTAAACTAAAAATGACCAAGAAACATTATGCGGTTGCTGTTGACATCACTAAAACATAACGTGAATTAATTGCAGGCCAAATTACGACATGACATTACACAAATTCTTTGCGTCGGCCGTCTATTGTTCGTACGTACTGTACAGTAAAGCTTGCGTATTTTATAGACGCCATTTCATTACATCACATCAAACCCAGCTTCCGTCACAATTACGACGACATCATTGAACTTTACTCAAAGTCCATAAAACGAGGCTGATACCGCCAAAATTATAGTGGCGAAACGTGATGTGCAAGGTTTTCGAAAAAAACTGATGTAATGTAATGCAAAAGACAATATAACATAATAATAACAACGATGAGCTGATTATCTGTATCAGATTGTAATTTCCTCAAGGTTTCCGACTATTTCGAGGTCGTTGTTGCGTTGTGCTCAATTTTGAAAAATCAACTGTAAGATTAAATCATTGCAATTAATCATTGCGTAGTTCATCTGCTCTTGTATCGCCACCAACAGAAGACTGCGAGCTGAGCAAATAATTTAAAATACAACTCAAGCAATGAAACGACATAGTTTACTGAACGAGTTATAGGGTTGAGCTGAGAAATATATATTTTCTGAAACACATTCATTTTTAAAAACATTCACACCACACATTCCGGTTCACCATTGGCTTCTAACAGCCCATCGTTGTTCTTCGGATCCAGTCTGCAGAACTTCAGTAGTTTGTTTGGTTCAAAGAGTATTTCTATTCCCTGCTGCATTGGCGCTGTTTTGCAACACCTCCACCATTACAAAAGGATATTTGCCCACCTGCGCGTACATGAAAAAATCCGTTGTAAAGATTAAACTAAGGGACCGTTATTGCAACTTGTTGATATTATAATGAAAACTCACCTGTCCATTAAACTCCACGTCCAAATCACCGTTAGGGCTCATTCTTCGGACTTTAACAATGTCTCCGATCCGCAGATCTATATACTCTGTTTCATGGACATTTATCAGCTTTCGTTTGATAACCTTCGCTAAAATCTCTGGCTGTGAATACAAATACAAATTGTTCTAGTTTCAACTAAAAACCTTCTGCTTATATCGGGCAAGTCAATTTAATCTGATCTATACCTGTGACGCTGTCGGCTGAGTTTTTCCAGTCTGAGGACGGCGGAGCAATTCAGCGCCGGGCGCGACAGGAATTTTCGTTGGGTCGATTGGAAGCCCTAATTGAGAACTGAGGAACAAGTTTCGTTTGTAGAAGCCCAAAAGAGACAGCATACTTTGAAACTTTGATTCCTCTCGAAGAAAGTATTCAGTTCCATCCTTGCTAACGTTAATTTTGTACTGGTTCACACCCTCTTGTTCTCTGAAATCCACCCCAAATCAATCAGTAAATTTTATTCTGGCCGCCCAGCATGGCAAAAATATTTTACCTTTACCTGATACAGATGACGTAAGCTCCAGGCTGACTGCACCCACGAATTAGGAAAGTTCCAATCGGCTCGTTTTTCAAATACGCTTCTGCCTCTGGGCTCTTAACTTCTGGATAATAAAACCTGCAAAATTCATTAGCTCTAATAAACATTCTCAGACAATCAGCTCAAATTTTTTGAACTTATTGTAAAATTAGCACGATCTCAAAAACAGGTTCATAAAAAATTACTAAATATGTCAAAACTTACTGTTCCCACTCGTTTTCGTTGAAGGTACATCGTCCCGACATGATGATGCCGTTGAAAAAGATCAAAGACTGCTATTTTTCGGGTATAAACTTCAAAAAAGTTTCTACTTGAGACACAGTATAGTCAGGATCCGCCTTAAACCAAAGCCACACTTGTAAAGAAAGTCTAGCACTGACTGAGTACACGATAACGTGGGTTTCTGTTATGGTATGGCCAACTTTATCAACTTGTTCCGTCGATACAATGACTCACGATAAATTCCACGAAAATGAACGAGGAAATCAAGAGGAAAATAGAATGACAACTGACCACTATGATATTTGGCTCAATACAAACAAGTAAATCACAATTTGCAGACTATGCTTAAGGTGTTAAGTTTTTAATGCTTGCGAGGGTCGTCTATATTTTTATGGCAACATTATAGCTGCCAAAACGTCCACGCAACTTCTAGAAGTTCATCCCCTACAGTTCCCAGGAACTGTCAACTGTCAACCAACAAAATTCACGCTGACTATTTACTTAGTAAACTAACATTAGGTGAAAGCAGATGGCTAGACGCGAAATAGACTCAAATTCCATATTATTCCAAATCGGTGAAAGACGGATTTTCCCTCTTCACGTTAATCTTGGAACGTGTATGTTAAGATTTTTAAGAAAATTTCTAGTTGCTACTTTTTGAAGGACTTGATAATTCTAACACGTTATACAAAACAAAGTGGTTTTGTTCACAAGTAACATACCGTATAAATTTTATACCAGCCGTTCTCACAAGTTGACTTAGAAAAATGGAACTGGCCCACAGAAGCTACTGTTTATAAGTCTATTCGATATAACAAAATATTTTCAGCTCGACTAGTTACCGTTGCATTTTAGTTGGTTACGATAAAATTGTTCCACCTCAACCTCGTAACAATCACAATTACTTTGACATTTTGATATTTCTCAATCTGCCCTGTTCCCTGTGGCATTCGCTACGGCTCCAGGAGGAAGTTCATTATCACTGAGAACCTCGACATGTGTGTAGGGGAAGTATCCGTTCTGAAATTTCAAAAACAAACGTTTATACCTATTTTATTATCAAATTATACTGGGTCGAATGTTAAGGGTCAGATTTTATACCTTTCCAGCCTTGTTTGTTGGATAGATGACGACTCCTTCCCACTGACCACTGATACTGTCTTTTGTTACTTGTATAATATCACCAACATCGAGCTTTAGGGCAGTTTCGTCATAGGCACTCGGCACTCGAGCTTGCTTGACCCTAGCGAACTTGCTTTTGCTAGGCTGAAATTCCAAGAAAGGCGACATTCAAGTGTCTGCCATAGGGTCCTCAAAAAATGCTATAAGTATATATACCTGCGACACTGCCCTTTCAGTTTTTTCAGTCTGTCCAGAACGACGACGCACTTCAGAACCGGGCAGAAAAGGTATTTTTGAAGGGTCGATTGGAAGTCCTAATTGAGAACTGAGGAACAGGTTTCGCTTGTAGAATCCCAAAAGAGACAACATACTTTGAAACTTTGATTCCTCTCGAAGATAATATTCAGTTCCATCCTTGCTAACGTTAATTTTGTACTGGCTCACACCCTCCTGTTCTCTGAAATCCACCCAAAGTCAAATCACTAAATAATCTTTCCCCGACATCAGAATGGCAAAACTATATTTACCTGATACAGATGACGTAAGCTCCAGGCTGACTTTTGCACCCACGAATTAGGAACGTTCCAATCGGCTCGCTTTTTAAATATGTCTCTGCCTCTGGGTTCTGAACTTCTGAATAATAAAACCTACAAAATTGAACAGTTTTAAAGGACCTTTTCATAATATCAGCTACAGAACTCTTTCGAGACATTTTAATATATTTTCTAGTTTAGCAAAAACTTACTGCTCCCATTCGTTTTCGTTGAAGATACACCTTCCAGACATGATGATGCCTTTGAAAAAGATCCGAATATATTTCCGCTGCTATATATATTTCGGTTCAAGATCCGTCGTCCGTCTTCAACCAAAGCCAAACTTGTAAAGAAAGTAAAAAAGTCTAGCGTTCACGATAAAGGGGGTTTCTGTTGTGGTCGACTTTATCAACTTGTTCCGCAGATACAATGACTAACGAAAAATTCTGCGGAAATGAACGTTTCGCTTAGAACAAAGAAGTGAATCAAAATGCTTAGGGTGTTAAGTTTTTAATGCTTGCGAGGGTCGACCATTTCTGTGAATGGCGAAACTTAATCGCCGATGCCTCCCCAAGTTCACGGAACCTCTAGACGCTCATCCGATTGCAGTTCCCAGGAATTTTCAATCAACAACATTTACATCGACGAAAATCTTTTAGTTATTCTCACAATTGGCTTATGACTAGATAGCCTATACAGGAGTTCGAGGTATGTATTCAAATACCTATGCATATTTATAATTAAGTTGATACAGGTGCGAATGGATGTACAAAAGCATCTTGCATTATTAGAGTTTAGTAACGCAATCTAATGTCTCGAATCACAATACAAAAATGGAACTTGCCCACTGATACTACATAAGTCTACTCGATATAACAAAATATTTTTCAGCTCGACTAGTTACTCTTACATTTACCGGTTTCAGGTTAGCTCAAGCTTGAGGCTGTTTATGAATATGTTCGTAAATGAGCAAACAATTCGTATGGGCACACAATTTGGAGACGTCACAATTCTTGGTGAGAGCAACATTTTGGTGGACCGAAACAATCGTAGTAAATCTTAATCTTAACTTTGAAGCTGCCAATCAGTCTCTCGCGGACAAGGTAGCTGCCGTGGCATTTATATTTCTACGGTTAGTGGTTCCGCCTCAACACTGCCACAATCACCATCACGTTGACACTGATATTCTCAATCTGCACTGTTCCCTGTGCCATTCGTAACGGCCCCGGGAGGAAGTTCATTATCACTAATCACTTCGACATGTGTGAAGGGGAAATGCCCGTTCTGAAATTTCATAAACAAACGTTAATGTCTATTAATGGCTGAATTAAACTAGATAGAATGACAAGTGTCAGATTCTATACCTTTCCAGCCTTGTTTGTTGGATATATGACGATTCCTTCCCACTGACCGCTAATATTGTGTTTTGTTACTCGTATAATATCGTCAACTTCAAGTTTTAGAGCAGTTTCATCATAGGCATTCGGCACTCGAGCTTGTTTGACTCTAGCGAACTTGCTTTTGCTAGGCTGAAATCCAAACAAAACAACATTCAAGCACTTCTCATACGGTTCTCAAAATCTGCTAGTAAAACTTACCTCTATACGTGGTTTGATTGACTCCAGTTTCGGCCTCTCCATCATCAGGTCATTATCAACATGAGAATCAACGGTATCCATCAGCCTTTCGTCATACTGTAGTGTATAAAAACATCAAACAACATCGATTCGAGCCCATAAACATAAACTATGTTCTAACAACACCTACAGGTTTCACATAAGGTACTGGGATCGCTCCAAGCCTTCCCAACGTGTTTCTCGCTGTCCACCAATTCTCTTCATTTTTCTTCATGATGGTTAGTATTTCCCCTTTCCTGAATGGTAAATCTTCTTGGTCCTGCAATAAAATGTCGTTCAAGATCAGCAAATCCGCCAAAGCTAACAACCTGCGGGTGCGTAATGCATATGTCCTTCTTACTTTTCCCTCAAAGTCATGCATCGCCACATACTTTTCGTAGCGCTTCGAAGCAGGCCGCACCAGTGGTGTAGAATCAAGGTAATGTAGCTTATAAAACTCTAGTAAAGCTGGAAGATCCTGGAAGTATCTGTCTCCAATTTTGTACTTGACGCCGTCTCTCTCATTAGTTATCTTGTTAATGATGTAATGGCACACTTTGGCGTCCTCTCTGAACAAAATTTAAAGACAGTTCAAATAAGTCAAAACTTCTTGCACGATTGAAAATAACGTAAAGCCTTCAAATTACTTGACACACAGGACATAATCGCCCCTTATTGAAGACGAATCTCTCACGAGAAAAACACCACTGTCATGTTCTGACATTAATACATCTGTTGCATCCTGTCGTGAGATTTGCTCAAAGTACCAACTATAAACAAACCAATTAAAACATTATAATTACCTCATTGGTCAATTAGTATCAACCACAGATCTAATGCTCACCTTTGCAAATCTCTCGAATCGAATGAAGTATACAGCGCCATCACGTCTAGGGTCTGGAATCAAAGCATACAAAATTGATTAAAGCCACCATTCGACACGAAAAAACAAAAATATCGTAAGCATCTGACTCATTAGTCAGATTCTAGACTTTAGAACTTGACGAGAACCGCTCACCTGCGTTTACATTCGTTACTGACTGATGGCTAAACTCAAGGTTTGTGTCCGTCAACCAACGACGACGTACTGAATGTTAGATCAGGTTAATCACAAGGTCATGTTACGCAGTAACCTGGTCGTGCTAAATCCATCAAAATTCACAATAGTCTCTTTTTGGCACGTTTATTATTTTCAGCCTATTTTCTTCTATCTGTGTTTTAGTACCATTAACGTAAACAAACAGCTTCCACAACAACTTTTAGTCAGAAAAATGTCTACTTTTAGGAGGCACGTTGAGTTGAGCGGCTCAAAAGTTGTTCTGCTTCACTGGACTCATTCAGTTACAAAAAGTGAATCGCAAACGACGGGGTGAAGCAGAGGTCACAATTTCTCACAGTGTCCGTTGTTGTTGATTGATGATATCAGTGGAAACGGCTGTTCACAGTATTCTTGTTGTGTCACATCCGCAAAATATTCTAGAAACTATGTAATTACACATAAACATGCGAATTAACTTTCATTTCACCATTGAGTCAACAATAATAACATGATTCACACAAATTCGCAGTCAAGCAGACTGTAGATGGTAGAATTAAAGCCGCTAATAAATATTCCGCACTATGTACTCATTCATTCTGCAAACAGCGACCGAATATAAAATGATATCAAATGAGATTGAGTTCAATCGCTCAACCAAACGAGATTTGTCTCGAGTCAATCTACCGCCATGATGATGTAGACACGAAGAAGCGGTTTCTTTCTCAATGAGAAGCTCACCACGAATTACACAACAAACATTGATTCTGTACAGCGAACACAGATCAAGCCATTGACTGTGAGAGATCTTCCAAAAATTTCAGTCATCACAACAACAACAACAACATACACGGATTGAAGGAACACATCTCCCCAAGATGCGGTAACAGAAAAGGAGACGCAACCAAAACGGATATGTACATGCTAATGAAATGTTACTAGCCGACTAGTAGTGGGGCCGCTTTGATGATAGAGATGACAATGTAATGTACAGAATGGCATCATTCCGCTTGTCCTGGTCACAGATCTGGTTTCATCGTCAGCTATTTAGACACTATAAATGACGATGGAATGCCCACCATCAACCATGCCATGTTGAAATCTATTTGACCATGGCTCTTCGCAGCGATTCTCTGACAAGCTCCATTTCCTGTCCTAGTCTTACCTCATGTAATATACGGAAGTTGGCTATTTGTCGCCACAGCTAGGGGAACATGTGAATCGTTAACGATATTTCCAGAACGTATCGCTGGTACTCGGCACGTCAAGAAACATTACTGGACCTTCGACCTTTACTGCTTGACGGGCTAATCAGACTAATATAAGCCATGAAATGCTAAGTAAGCAAAAGGAGCAAGACGAATATAAATGGCGAATAAATGAATGACTCAAGCATATCCCAAGAGATAGAGAGACTGAAGTTGGTTCACAGCATTGCGGAATGTATTGTTCAGATCCTAGAACATAAGTATAGAACATAATAAAAACTGGAGTAACTATATATTGAATTTTCAACAAACTCACTAAATTTGCTCCATTAGCTCAACACTCTGTCGGCATAGGCCGAACAAGACTACGTAGACAAGGCTTTTAGATCCAAAAAAACACAACAACAGATGTCTGTCCTCACTGTGCACCAAAATCGAGCAATCCTATTTAGAACGTTCTAAGATTATAGTCTTCAGCCGGTATTTTTGTTCGGATGACAGCAGCAACTGGCGGTATTCTCGCAGGCGATAGGAACACACCACTTGTTTATTTTTCTTCTGCCAGTTTTAGATCTGATTGGGAATGAGCGTTCATCGAAGATTGAACAGAAGTTGGAAGTGATACGGAACTTTCGGATTTCATAGAGATGCGCTGTTGGAGTTGTAAAGCATATAGGCATTCTTCTAAACAGTTCATTGTGGATTGTGACAAGGCTTTTAGGAGAAGCAAATCTTGATCTGTTGACTTGGTACTAGAACCTGCGGAAAGCACCAAATAATATAACTGTTGCACATCAATAGAAAGCCTTCCTTGCGTAACCAATCATGTTAATTTACCGGAAGTAGGAAAACGATCAACTGACTGGCCAACATCCTGGCAGGAATGGTTTGCGCGTTCGAGCCAGTCCTGAACTTGACCAAAGGCGTCCAAGATGGAAACATTACATTCAACCATTCTTGATGATGATAACCCGTGCTCACGAGCAACGAGAGGACTATTTGTCTACAAAATGGATCAGAGAGAGAGATTAATCCGACTGTACTGAATACGAAGTCTTCTTGGGTTCACAGTACTTACCTGTGCTAAGGCTTGTGAATGTAGCTCTGCTACAGCTCGTATTCTATTTATCCATTCTTGTCTTTCTTTAGCATCCACCGCTCTAACTTTATATACATCACCAGAAGCCGAGTTGATTCCAAAAGTGTGAGAATCCTCTTCGCTAGGAGAAATAACAGCCCCAGCTAGATGCAAGGCCCCTCTTGGTCGATTTTGAGTTTTCATTTCACTTTCAGACTGAAATTAGAAAAATGTCATTTAAAGAACCTCATTTATAGCGTAGTAATAAATTGTAATAGCTGACACTTACCACATGATATTCAAGGATTCCCTTTTCAGGTTTTAGCACAAACCACCGAGATTGCCATCCTTTCATTACATTAGTGTATTTGTTCAAGGGACCTTCGTAATGCTGTCGTAATTTCAAATTGCCTCCGCTGCCCTGCATTGCTGCCACTGCTTCCTTGTCAAAATCTTCAAAAGAATATAGTATTGTCAATGGCTCAATTTTTTCGTGGTATCGATAAATCTTGCTTGCTATCCTAACAAATGTTTTGCTTAAATTTCTCGCACCAAAGATTTACCCCTTCGTTTTGACTTGAAGCACACGGATAGGACACAGAAGAAGTAATATAGCACAAAATGTTGCTGTTTTGCTAAGTTAGAGACACTGACTAACTACATTTCATGGTAATTCGATATAGCTCAAAGTGTCAAACGTTTATGGCTATGACCAGCAAAAAAGCCAATTTCCCTAGGAACCACTCCGTAGCACCATTTACGATCATTCATCCAACGAAGGCGATGGTGATGACAGGAGACCTGCAATTTCCACGATCATGTACATGTGTGTACAGTAACCTTTCTTCAACTTTTGCTGATTCAGAGCAGTAACTTTAACTCCCCCGAAAATAAAATCAAAGCTGACCCAAAAGCCGTGTTAGCGAGTGTTAGAATCTTGCTCTACAGACTATACGGACAGCTAATCTTTGATCAAAATCTGCTACTAGCTGCACAAGCAAAACATTTGCTAAAATATGAAGCGACTATGCGTTAATTTTTAGAAAACATCAATACCTATGATCGCATACGAAGAAACTAGCGGATCCAGGTCCATCCCCGAGCTTGAGCTAATTGATATTGATGCTTGTGACTATCTGATTCGATGCTGCTCGTAAAGCCTGGCGCAGTTATTCGCCATACCGATGGGATGTAACCTATAAAAGAAAACAATAACAAACATTCGAGTTCCGAATCGATGATCTTGTCCCAGTTTGTTGCAAATATTTACGCCCAAACCTGTAAAGTTCCGTTGTAATCCACCCACCAATCACAGCGTTGCGAATATCGAATTTTCAATTCTGTAGTTCTTTTATTTATCAGAATCTGAATTCAATCAGCTGCAGCTTTGAACATAATTTCCACAAAAACTATGGACTTTTTCTGCATTTTTACTGGACAGTGGCTCACTTCGAGTTTTTATGTGTACTAGTTAATCCAGCTCGGATTTGCCGCCAGCCTTCACTCGATGGTTTTGTTCTCTATGCTTGTTGATGAAGTCAAACGTTTTACCAGACTCCAGGCTATTTTATTCGAAGTTTGATTTTAATTGAAGCTCATTTTCATTGGAGCTAACCTTTCTGGACAAAGGCCTCGTGTTTCGAAAAGTGCCTGAAAATTTCGCCACCGAGAATCTATTAATCTATTGCCTCAAGTCAAGAATTAACTCGTTTTGCAACTTGGGAATTGGGAATCGCAAGATGCTCAAACTAGATTTTAATCTGGATCATCTCGATTACTTTCTCAATATTTTTTACCCATAAATGTCAAGTGTAGATAAAAATTATATCAACTTTGAGCGTTTATTTCAAAAATCTTTTCCCTAATTCTTGTAGCTTAATAAAGCTGCACTTTTGCTTCGATAAGAATCGGAGACACGTTTTTTACCTCGTTTCGACAAGATGTATTTATCTAACGAGATCATGTTTAACTGAACACATCCTTTTCAAATTTGCCCAACTCTTCGATCTCGCTCTTCCCCCCTGGTGAAATAGCACGGGCGGATTTAGCGAACCTAAATGGAGTATATTACTTATATGTACAAAGTTTCCAGGATTTCAAATTCAACAATCTGTTCAGCTCTAACAAGCAACAAAGAACAAGAAGTATCACAAAAATTACGCTATCTTCTTCATATGTACAAAACTGTAACAATCAAGTTAGCAATCAGCTAGCAACTTCTAGTCATGTGCACCTTTTGAACTTGTTAGACACCGGTCTCAAACTAATTTAAATGCACCTTTTGCTAGAACACATCGGGGTACTTCGTTAGTACTTTATCCAACAACTAATTATGGCGAAGGGAAGATCAGCATGCTTATGTACATGACCGAAGTAACAATCAACAAAGCGGTCGCATGCTTCTTGTGGGCAATGAGGCTAGCGAAAGTCACGGTGTTTTCCCTACAATGTCTTCGAAGAAAGTAAATGGCGACACCCGTGTGCAGAAGGTCTGTGGACATTAGCGACAAATCACGTAGCACCTGAAATTAATATTTGAAATTAGCCACCTTTTAGCTAGCATTCGGCATTCGTATCCAAACAAAATTTTTCAAAATACCTGATGCAACCTCCCTCTGCCCTCGAGAACAGTAAACGCAAACTGGTCCCACCCGCTCGAAAGAATATGAATGATGCTGATATTCGCTACTAGCAGTAGCGGCAAGGGCCGAAGTGGTTTCCTGCTATCAGTACTGATAAGAACCATTGCAGTACACAGTGCCTCTGTGACGGTAAAAAGTAGCTGGTGATTCCACTGTGGGTAAAAGTCGTCGTTCCAATAGTTCCAGTGGGCCCACCAGGCGTAGTAATGGGAATGAAGCGAAGTCAAAAACAACAACGCCATGCACTGTCGAAGTCGTTTCAGCAACGCTAATTGAACTAGCCTTCTGAAGCTCTCGTAAAGGATGACGACGGCGATGACAGTGATTGTCCACATTTTAAATGTGTTCCACGTGCTGTTGAAGTATACATGTTTGAATTTGGCAATGCCTGTTTCGTAAGGACCTGGAAAAAATAATACAACAGATTATATATTTCTAGAATCTTCAAACAATCCGCAGTCCACAAGTTCGAAAGTTGATACCTTTGAAAACCGTGTCCCAGCAAGAGCAGGTGCAGCTCTTTTTGTCCACTTTGTGATTGGAGTCTGCCCAAAGTAACATGAAGGCGAGCATATGGATCAATGGGAAGAGGATCGGAAAAGTAATTGCCACCAAGGAAGACACGATAGAATTTTGAGGCATTACGTTGCCTGCCTGATACGGCGACGATTTTGTACTCTTTTTCTTATTTATCTCTACAACCCATTCTGAATCTCGTTTCGGTTCCGACGACTTTCCCTGAGACCCCATTTTCAAAGGCCAGACTGATTGTTGGCTTCACTAAAATATCTGCAATCTCACATGTTACTTGACATTCGCACAACTGTTTTGAGTAACAGGAAGGAAGGCTTTAAATTATTATTATGGTTAGATATGATAACGAGTAGCTATTGCTATTTTACATCGCGATTGCAACGTTTCTTCTTATGATTCCTTGAATCTTAATCACTAAAATAGCTACCAAGAAACAAGACATTTACAATAACCAACAACTACAACAAGGGTGTTTTCACCAAGTAAACAATTTGGGGATGAACACATGAATCTTGGATACAAGTGCAGGCATCCTTTGCCTTCATCCATCCGATTTCTCCACTTTCTCTGCAACAGATAAACAGCCTGGAGATGGATTCGGCGCGGTACTTTCTCCAGCAAGCTGAAACCCATCTGCAGCAGTGTCTGCAGATACAAGATGTACATATATTCCGTACTATGCTTACGACGTAGGGCATAGCGACTTTTCCTATTCTGAAGTCTAAAAGACAGGTGCAACCTGTCGTCACCAGGTACCAGAGCGCCCAAAGTTGCTACGATACGGTGTAAACGGGTTGAACGTTGCGACGTTCGGAATTGATGGGCAAAATTGCCCATGGGCTTTTTATTGCAACAAGCACCAGCGAACATTATATACAACAAGTTCGTGACAAAATATGTCCAACAATACTTTCATTAAAGTCAATGATGCTTAAACTTGTAGCATCGTACGCTTGAACTAAAACTAGATAATCACTGGGCTGTTCACCTGAAGTGAACTAAAGCTATGCGCATCACATTACGTTACAATTTCCTCAGTTTGCAAAATGCGAGCGCCTTTGTTTTTGCGAACTGTTTTGACAAACTTGAAGGATATTACGAGTCCTATTAGAGAAACAACCCCACACAACTGAAACATGAGATGATTGGCATTAGCCGAGTCTAATTTATGCATACCTATCAAGCCTCCACAAGTTAGAATATTCATAGGAACACGGAACCAGTTCATGATATTAGCACGAAGTTCGTCAGGAATAACCTCACCTCTAACATAGCCAATGGATGGAAAGTACAAACCTACAGATACTTCTAGTATCAAAAAAGTAATGTATAGTAAAACTTCAGACTTGAACCAGCCATCTGTCCAGGTAACAAAACCGCAAAAGAACATGCAGCCGGACATGACACTCAAGCACAACATGAGGATTTGTTCAGACTTGAAGCCACGACGAAGCAATTCAGAGTACAGCGACGACCCGACCATGATTGCTACCATGAACGATGAAAAGGTCAGGCCAAGTGGTGGTTTACCAGGCTCCAGCACCGGAGTCCATAGGAAGACGAAAATGTACATGCAGGATTCAAACGTCGACTGGATCAGTCCCAACAGTAGGATATTTGGATTTTGAGATATTGTTGTTAGTCCGTCCATACAGGATTGTCCCCAGCTTCTGTCCTGCTGCCCTAGGTTTTCTTCCCAACTTAGAGCGATCCAGACAGCTGCGACTAGTAAGAAGGGAACAGCAAGTACGAAAGGTGCTTGAGGACCGAATCCTAGGTGATCTGCTCCGATTTGAGCAGTGATTCCAGCTCCGATTGCTAGTAGGCCGTTGAAGAATGTAGCTTTGGAGAATGTGATTGCTATCCATTCCATTGGGTACTTCCAAACTACTGTATGTTCATGGAGGTACCAGGACTCGAATACTGAGAACAGGATCGATGTTGAGATTCCACCGAATATTCTTCCAATCAGCAGAATATTGAAGTCTGGTGACAGCTTGGTTAAGCAACAAAAGGAGTACATGATGCAGAATATGATGCTCATTTTCTTCCTTCCGAACCTAGAATAATATTTGACCAAATTAATACTGTCTCACACTATCAAAATCAAACGAAAATTTATGACAGGTCCAAACTTACTTGTCTGCCAGAGGCCCAGTGGCGGTTCCCAAAGTAACGCTAGCCGCAAACCCCATGATATACAATGTCGCTATTTGTTCTTGAGCATATCCGTAGTAGCTATACAACTTGTAGACGTAAGGTCCTTGAAGCCAGTCGGAGAATAATGCCATAAAGTAGGGGAAAAAGTACTTTCGTTGCAACAGTCGAAATTCCTTATGAGGTCCTAAGGTCAATCCAACTGCGGCCTTTTCGGCAGACCGATACAAGAAGTAGGCTCCAAGCAACAAAGGGACTAGAAGTAGCTTGATGACCGTCGGCAGAACCAACGGTTCCACGGAACTTGTTAACTCTTTCATCGCTGCACTTGGGTTTCCGGCCTGTAAATAATACAAATCAAAAGTAGAATCAGGAATTGTATTTAGAAAATCTCCCGACAAACTTCAAAACTGCACAGTTTTGATCGTACCATCTTGAAAGCCGGCTTACACACAAATTATAAACACGTCAAATTGACTTGTGACTGTCAAGCCATCGTCGTATTGCCGTTCGTTCAACGCAATTTGCGTTAAACCAAGTGTAAAATTGGCAAAGTCGGATGTAAACATTCACTAGCTGCGAATTGGTGCATCGGTATTATCTTATCTGTTTAAAACTCGTCTGCTCATCCATGCCATTTCGCGGCATGTCTTCAAAGTTTGCAACTAATTAAAGCCTAATTTGAAACTTAATAGCCTTGTTGTTCGTTAGTAATTCGCTTAATATTTTAGTTGAACACTGACCGGCCGTGTTGGCCAGCTGTCTTTTCGGGTGTTGATGCGTTCACCCCTTTGCTGTCAAACTGACTGACTGAGAATCGTGCCGTGTGGAGTAGGCATAGAGGAAAGTTGGTTCGAATTCAATGTTTACGTGCTGTCGGCGCATTCGTACATCCAATTCGATTCGAGCTCCATTAACGCGCCCAGCCGACCATAAACGTTGTCGCTCATCTCGGTTTGTGGGAAACATTTTTACTATTTTGATGTGTCTTGAGACTTGTGTTTAATGTGTTTGATGATGGATACGCTTTATCAGAGGTTTGAACAACCGGAAAAGTTGGTGACGTGGATATACGGCTAAAGCAAAGCCAACTTCAAATAGAGTTGATAACGATTGCGATCCAAATTCACGATTCAGCTAAATGAGCTAGAATTTAGATTACATGGCTCATAACATGTGACGCTGTTTCTTACCTTGATGGAACCGACAACTGTTTTGATGCTTGGATTTTCTTCGAAACTGGCTTGAAACTGAACTTGGAAGGCGGAGAGACCTCGAGACTGCAAAGCCGAAACTAATGAATTTATGATAACCTATAATTCAAGCTGGGATTTCTGCATGGTTTCCGCGGTTAAAATTGCAGACTGTCATGGATTATTTGCTTATTGCTCACCGCACCTGAGATAACTTTGTTCACTATTATTGATACAGATGCAGATTGGCAAGCTTTGAGGTGATAGATTGTCGGCCTTCTTATTGACACATGGCGGTCAGTTTGTGAATGTCTTGAAAAATGGGTGTGTACCTACAGGGGTTTCCTCTAGCTTAACAGCGCTTGAACTGATGACACTGGTGGAATCGCAAAGATGGGTTAGCCTTGCAGCTTCTTTCTTAATTTGTAATTGATTATGAGAGGAATGTAGACGCTGAATAAGCCGGAATCAACTTTGACTTTGAATTTCTCCTAGGGAGTCCTGTGCCTTCTTTGATTGCCACAAGGAAACTATGTAAAAACAATGGGATTGTTCAGTAACCAGCAAGGCATTATTGAATATTGTAACAATAATACAATGACTGGAGCAAATCATAAACAACTACCTGATACAATGCTGAGATACACATTACATGTGATGTACAAAGGCTCCAAACTTTATTGCAACAGCTGCTCCGAAATTATGATTGTCGCGGTTCTCGCACAGAACCAGAATTTGGATCACAAAAATAAATTGTTGAGATGACAATCACTATACTATTCATCTCTCCAAATGGATCTTGTTAAGCGCATTGAAAACGGTGTCTTTCATCGTCATGATGACTTTGGCGGGGTCAGTAGCGGTAATGATGGATGTTCCAGCGACGATCATATTCGCTCCGGCCTGTTCAGAATAGAATTTTACTTGGTGAAAGATTGTTACATGCATTATTTGGATTTGCTGTCACCGCAACAACTAACCTCTGCGCATTGTTCAATATTGCCAAGCCCCACTCCACCATCAACCTCAATGTCCAGTTCGGGATAGTTCTTGCGTAAGAATTCAACCTTTGACATCATGTCTGACTTGAAACTTTGACCACCAAAACCTGGCTCAACGGTCATAATCAAGATCATGTCAGCCAGCTCTATGTGAGGCACAACATCACTGACAGATGTTCCAGGCTTCAAAGCGATGCCCACCTGAAATACAGATAGATTGATCCAATGAATCCCCATCACCCAAAGAGTTCGATATTCAGTTTACATTAACAACTTTTTACCTTCATGCCTGTTTCCTTGATTTTGCGGCAAAGGCCTGGAACGTCTCTCGTCGCTTCGATATGGAAAGTGTATTGATCAGCTCCAGCGTCTTTCATGTTTTCCACCCACTAATGACAACAACAATGGCTTTAGTTAAACATCGTCATCAAAACAAAAACATTTGAAAGGATTAACATTGCTTACCTGTTCAGGTTTGGAAACCATCATATGCATATCAAAGAAGGCCTCAGGTACTTTAGAACGCAGACACTTGACAACCGGGTGACCAAAGGTCAAGTTGGGAACAAAGTGTCCATCCATGACGTCCAAGTGCAGATAGTCAGCCCCACTATCCAACAGTCGCTGAGATTCTGTGTGAATCGCTGACAAGTCAGCGTTCAAAATCGAGGGTCCAATCTTGCAAACCGGAGACATTTTGGAGAAAGACCGAAAGATTATTTGACTACAAAGGACTTGAAAAAGCCGAACACTTGTATTCATTCGCTCTATATGGTTCTTCCAAAATTCTTAGTGAACGTTGATCGACACGAGCGCAATTCCAAGGTAAATCGCTCTGGACATGGATTATCTAAAAATCTTTGATGAAGAAGATTCTGTCAATTCAAACTTTGGATTCTACCGTATTTCGCGCGCAAAGTTGTCCGTGATCGTCATCGAGCAGTCCAGCCACGAAAACTCTATGACTCCTGCGAGGAATGAATAAATCAATCCCTCATTCAGCGTTATATTGCACATTTGGCGTGATTGACGCATAACAAGTGACCACTATGCACATGTTGAAATGATTATTTGAACCATTTATTTATGAAGGTCAACCTCAGGTCAGCATATGCTGTCATTTGTTCAAGTGCAAGAAGATTGCAATTTCTCAACCATCTCAGCGCGTCTGTCAAAGACAAAGGACAGCGCATTCATCAAACGCGATTCTATTTTTACAAAAACAGCAAGGATATTTCCCCGGAAGATGATTAAATATTTTATTATTCATTCCAGCATATTTCCTCTACATTATGAGGAATTCTAACTGGAATTATCCATTTTTATTCAAGTAGCAATAAACTGTACAAGCTTAAGTAAGTCATCAGAGACCATGAGATATTTTCAGTGACTTCACTGGTGGTAACTACCGTTTTAGGTATATAAATGAGTTTAACAAACCAAGCGTCATCTCCAATTTAAGTAACAAGGAAATAATAAAATGTATAACATTGATGGCCATAGACTAGATACGAAAATAGCATTAAGCTCTGTTCTTCAAAATCAAATCCCATTCTTCAATTCAATCTTGGTATGCCTCGATTATAGATAAAACTTGCCTTCCTGTCCTTCAGTAACATTTTTCACAAAAGGCTTACAATAATAGTTGCGTCTTGTACGAAACTTCATATATATGCAACTTTCACCTTGCAACAACAATAATAACATTATACTTTCTCCACAATACCACCGCTCGTTTGAGCAACTTTTAAAGTAATTTTAACAAAATTAAAATTTTATCATCTTGATCAAAGTCGCTTGGATCCAAATACCTCAAATATTAATGCAGTCTTTTGTTTGCAAAATGCAAGAGTTTCACCGCCAATAACTTTTTTACGAAACTGGGGTGTACTGCACTTGTCGGTACAATTTCATTACGTTCGAGTCACCAAAAAGGGTTGAGTTCGGCGCTGGTGCCGGCTTGTTCTTCTTGGTTTGAGTGTGCCAAACGTAAACCTGCGTAAACACAAAGTTCATTGTTAAAGTCTCTTGATTGATAAATAAGTAAATAAAATTTTTCGTCAATTCGTCCACCGAAATCATTTACCTTTGTGCAATTATCGGCCTTTGGTTCAATCGTCTCCTTGGTAACTCCCAGTGCTTGCAAAAACTTATCCTCCTCGTAGCCCGGTATATACGGCATAAGAACATGAGACTTCTGCAAACAAATCAAAATAACACTTTAGCACAACATGTACCTGTGTACACCTGGAAAACGTACTTGTTCTCAAACTACAACAAATTTCTTCTCATTTCTCCACAGCCCATAACTACTTTCACTTGACCTGATTGCCTCGACTACTCCACCCACATGTAGCTCCAAAAGCCCGTCCAACCCAACAAACTTCCCGTGACGACTTCAGCCTGTTCCAATCTTCCAGACTACAAAAGTGGAACCTACTCAACCAATTTCCCTCTCTTCCACTCAATTCAGTCCGCTGCAGCGGCTCCGAAAAAGCCTTCCGGCACCAAATGTGCTTCGTACAGCTTCAATAGGTAACTGAGCCATTGAGCCATATATATTTTTGTATGCTTTCACATACACATCCCGTCAACGGAACAAACTGTTAACCATGGACATATTCGCACGCTTGTCGGAACCATTTCACTCAAAGCTTATGACATATGCACTAATGATTTCTTCCTGTCCTCGAACCTATACAAAATTATTCTTGTCCAATCTCCACTACTGAAGCCGAGAAAATGGACTTTCGTCCCATAATTTCCAAGGAGCTCAAATGAACAGGTAAGCGCCATTAGTCGACAGGCGTCTCAAATAATCGTTAAAGCTTATGGCCCTTGCACACATACAAAATCCTCTCATAACCGTTTGCGAAACTCACTCAAAACAACATGTACAGTCGGAATACAAATTGAGTGAACAACTTTCACTCGGCGTATATGAATTACTAATGGAACATGAACATGGCGGCTTGCAAAAATCAGCTCCGATTTTTTTCGCAGCTTCACTTTCAAGCCAAAGTGCTATTGGTACATAACACAGGTATTAGAGTTTTTTCGTTGGATTCTAGAAGACTCTGTATTGTACACAGGCAGGCAGGCTGCTGGGTAACAAAAAACGCCTGGGGAGATAATCGCGTGTACACGCTTTATTAAATGCTTTCACAGCAGGCAGTTTCACCATAAAGACTTGGAAACAACCCTTTACGTAAAAATTCAGACACGAAAAGAGAATCCATGGTGCCAAGAAAAAGTTGTTATTTTTCTTGCTTACGATTCAATTATTTGTGTATAGTTTTGCACCCAACTATTATTTCATCCGTCCCATTAGCTTTATCTTTTTGTTGAAAAGCATCTTCACAAAAGTAAAAACAAAATCTTGCTTCTTACGAATAAACACACTGTTGGAGACCACATTTACCGAAATAATGTGAGCATAAAATATTTTGGCTACGTTGCAGTCTTTTGGAGCAAAGAAATTTACGAAAGGTGTTAACGTCGTGGGCGGAGAAAATACATGTCGGAAATGTATGCGTTGTCAGAGAAAGTTGTAAAATGTGGAATTGTTATGGTAAACTTGAACACACACCTTTTACCGTTAGCAACGACGTAATTGAGTGGGACTCTGAAAGATTCTGCAGGCTTATAAAGAGCATGTTTATGTATGCATCCTCTTTTTGGACTTTGCAACAATCAACAAAGGACAGGAAAAGAAGGACGGAGGGGAGTAAAAGAACTTGTAGCTCATCATTATTATCCAAATTCAAAGAATATCTTGAGAAGAAAAAGAAAAAGAAAAAAGTGAAAGCATACACAAGACTCGGTGGTGTTGTTGTTGGTTCGGTTGCTAAAAAAGAAGGTTCGAAAAAAAGACTCTTGTCGTAAATCTCTTTAGCTGAAGAAAACGTTCGTGTGAGACGTGTGGAGAGATAAAAGGGAGAAAGAAGAAAGCCATGAGGGGTGTTGTGATCACGGAAAGAAAGAAGAATGTGCTTTTCCCGATTGCCTCATCCTCGTCTAATTTAGCTGGGTTTTTCTAGCGAGATTTACAATACCACGAAAGAACCACACTTTTCTTCCCACCCACAGCACTAACAGCCCAAAGCCTGTCGTCTAGACCAAAGACTATAAGAAGCGAACATGAAAGCAACACGATTCAAAAGAATGCAAGATTACTTGTAGTTTTACAAACTCACTCCCAAGCTTGTAGACTTTCACTTTGGCAAATGGGACAAGTGTATAAATAGTGTAAAGAAAATATTTCTACAGATTCTCAATTCACTTTGGTGGATTTCGTGCCTTTTCCAAAGAAATATAATTTACACATTATCTCCATGGACAAAACAAATAATAGACAATGTTCAATTGAACAATCGCTGATATTAAAGTAAGCCACGCTGATTGTATATCGTTCAGTGTTGGGAAACGCCAAATCTCGATAGAGTCCAAGGACTGGCTCTTGTTTTCACCTTTGTTCTGTCCACAAATTCATTGATCATAGCTGGCTTCTTTCTCTACAATTTTTTGCCAACATGAAATATTTTTGGTACTGAGTTGCCCCTGGTACATTGTATTTGTTCCGTTTGCAAAATTCTAAAAACAGCTGTTTCAAGGCAATCCTACACCTGAACATTACAGTTTGCATTCTTACCCACTGAACTGATTGAACAAACTTACCTCTAAAATAAAACTAACAGAAAGAGCGAAGCTGGCCATGTCCACCGGGAACTTTCTGTTTGCTGGCCATCCATCATAGAAGCCTACGACTTTACCGTCCTTGACGACTGGCGTACTGATTCCAAGCGACGTTATAAGACCCACTGGCCACATTCCAACCTTCTTGACAGATCGGATCTGTAAACACAAGTCGAGCGTGAAAGTCATTTGACCATCGTCGTCGTCATCATGAATATAATATGGCCGGCCGGTTGGGCGGACAATGAAAACACAATGTTCCAGCGCAGATTGCACACACAACCTCGGAAACTCGGACGTGGAAAGTTGAAATGAATTTATGACCATACCTCGTCGAATAGTCTCAAGTCGTATGTGTTGTCGTCGTCAGCAAAGTACACAACACCTTGTGCGTCGACAGGATTTTCGCGGATCCATTGCAACCCTCGGTTCCGGTTCGAGACTCCCCGGGGTTTTACTTTCTTGCTTCGCATCTGTTTTGGCATCGGAGCTGAAAGGACAGGGGAAATTAGTATAATCACACACATGTGTAATCAACCTTGTTCACATGAACCCGGCTATAGGGCTTTCTCCTTGATTTCCAATTCAATTCCTTTCGCTCCGTTTCACTGTGTCCTACTTGGTTCTTGTGTCCCTAAATCTGAATCTGAGGATTCTCAACGGAATTTTGCAACACGTTTTTACTGGATATGCGCGGAATATGGGAAAATGTTCCTGCTTCATATTCTGGAACAATGTCACCTCATAAAAATCTTGCCCTGGGTTTCAAACTCTAGCTACAGCCAAACTTGAGTTTACATAGCGAAGTGAAGCTAATGGCAACGAAGTAGAAATTTGATTACGACCTATCCTCGTCTACGTCTATGCTTATGTTATCCCAGTCAGGTTTCTAGAACATCAGAGACAAAATGTAAATCTGGATGGGGAATTCTAGCATATATCCCATGAACATTGAAACGTAAGAGCCGGAAGGCGTAACAATAATAGCAGTTTTGACAATGTCTCTGAGGATCTAGAAGAAATAGGTCGAGTACTTTGTTCCTTCCATGCCTCTTTTTTGATAAAATTTTTCTTGACGTTTTATATTAGCATGTGGATTGTACGTCTTTGGAACGTGGAACACTGTCAGAATTTTTATTGTGTGAGAATTTATCAAGACGTTTGTAACACTTGAAACAACTTACCCGTCAGATGTACGAAAGGAACAGTTGACCTTCGAAGTATTTCCGCCACTTGTGGATCCAGTTTCTCAGCGTCTTCGATCACAAGCCAAACTAGCGACGGCACGTGCATCAACGTTTGAGAGAGTCGCGTCAAATCTGGAATTTGTTCCGCCCGTTTGTACGTCGGCGTTATGAAGTAAATGGTAGGCAGTCTTTTAATGTTGTCTTCTGTGCAAAGTACAAACAATCAAACACATTAGGATTGTCAGATTACATTTTACTAGATACACCTCCACTGAAACGTGTTTGAAATTTCTCTATCGTGTTTCTTCAACAAGGCTACGGACAGCAAACACAAAGTGGCGAACATATAATCTGCTAAAATGGGATTTTTGTAGCGACCAAAGAAACCCTTGAGGTTACCCATTCTGAAAAAAGGTTATTCGAATGCAGCCTATTTGTGATCAATCAAAACAACTCAAAATCCGCCTCTCTGAATTTAACTAGGATTGGCCATCAGACAGCAAAGTAGCCAAATCAAAATACTTATTCGCCAAAAGCAAGAATAACTTACTTGATGCATGTTGGAGCAAATCATGCCTTAAGCTCTCCACCACACGGTCTGATATATTGCTAACAATAACATCGTCGATACGGATCGAAAAAGAGCGTCCACTCAAAACCAAGTCTTCGACGCCGCCGCCGGAACCCGATCCAGTTAGGTACGATATCTGCAAATAGACAAGAAAAAGAAGTTGTAGGTAAGTTGTTGCTCCTTGAGTTTCTTCACCAGCTAAAGCATTTACAATCTCGACAACCTTTTACCAACGCCTAATTCAATTTCCTCTCAGCCTCTTCTCTTTAATTACGGCTACATTGCCTTTTATGGGACTACAGCAACCTCCATAAGCTGCAAGCCGGATAATGCTGGCCAAGAAAGCTTTCTCGGATGATTGGACACTGGACCGATTCATTTATTCACCAAAGTATAAAATTACCAAACAGTCTCCTAAATTCTAATGGTCTCCGTCATCTAACGTCTGACTGAGGTCTTGTCCTCGTCCTTGTGCCTTATCTCCATATTCCCAGTACCGGCAAACTTTGTCCAAAGCTCCACACTTGCTCCGAAGGGTAAACTTTTTGAAGCCGAAACATTTCCGTGTCCTTTCAACCAAACTGCATCGCTGGCATAAAAGTTAACATGGGAGCAGGAGCGCCTTCAACTTCCGCAATAGGTCAAACGTTTAAATGTTGCGGAACTAATTGATGGTGCTTACAGCCAACGAGGACTTTTATGCATCGACTTTTGGACCTGCCGGAAAGAAGAATGACATGCTGTAATGTACACAACAATGGAAAGACGACATTCCATGCTTTTAATTTGCTCCTGACTTGACTTGGCGTGAGGACGTCAAATTGCCCTTCGTTGACAATGTTCGCGTGTACTTTCATAAAGGAAGGTCCATGTCGACCGGGGCCGAAAAGAGTCTCGAAATTGCACTTCTTGGAGACAATAGTCAAGTAGCACCATGTAATTACGCGAAACGTTCTTTATTAGTTGGAAGCTCAGCAACGACGGCGATGACAATCAACGTAATCAAACAAATGTCCTCAAGCATTATTTGCCCCTCTTATTAAATAAACAGCGTTTGTTCCTTGTCGAGCAAAAGCTTTTTTTATTTGTTGTTGACTGGCTGAAATCAGTGAAACTGGATGACTATTCCACAAACATAAAATACAACAAGAATCCAAAGCTTTAGCTCTCATGCTTCATCAACGACATGTTTAGTGGGACAAAGAATCTTGTCCCCTAAACTTCACTACGGCTACAAACCCACTTAAGTGCGGGGCCAAAATGCCACACTGATTTTTCCATACAAACAGCCTAAGAGCCTCAAGAACATTTCAAAGAAGGGGAGAGAATATAAGGAAACTTAAGATTTCCCAAGGGGCCTCGGCCGTCATTCTGTATAGTTGGGCCTCCACAAACTCGCTCTTCTCCAACAATTTCTAACAAATCAAGTCTTGTATTTTACTTGTTTCGACATTTTCTACAACCCTGTCCCCTGGCACTACTCATGACTTATAAGGTCCCATTTATATACCAAGCGTCTTACAAATGACAGAATCAATGTTAAAAGTTTACAGGTATCTGCTCAGCCTGACTAACTGGACGTCGTCAAACCGAAAGCCTTCTTTTACGACATCGTACTGACGTGGACTACTGATGTTGTCTCGTGAAAATCCAAACTTGGTCACTTTCACCATCTCATGCGGCAATCTTGAGACAGCCAAAATCCAAGCGTCATATCAACACACCGACACCGCAAACCAATGGTTCGGTGGCCGCTGATAACCGAAACCAGTAGTAAAGCCACTTTCGCATGTAGTACACTTCAAGTCCGTCGACATTTACGGCGACCTTGAGGTTTGATTACTGGAAACGTAGATTTGCACTGCTGGAAACTACGTCTCCACTAAACTTTTTACTTCTTCTTCGAGATAGCTTTTATCCGACACACAGTCTATTACTTGTTAATTACTGCTGGTGAGAACCCAACTTTATATATCCAGCGAAGCCCTGGCAGCGGCAGCTTTACTGAAATTTGTCTTCCAGCCATCATCCATTTTGTTGGCAAACAAAGAGGAAATGGTCTTTTCGAATCGTGAACGTCATCCCACAATTTTGCAAGAATTTCTGTCATTTCCGCGGGCATTCTCGCCTTGTCATATTTATGACTGAAAGCGTTGCAAAATTATGCATGTCGTCTCATTTTGCCACTTCCATTGCTTTAGGTTATCTTTGTCAAGTTTCCATCGCCTCTCCTCAGCCAGCAGGTAGACATGTTAGTCCTTTGTTTCGCAATACATGTGTAGAAACTGTATTAATTATTCCACGCCAACCAAGCCTCACTCAGTCAGTGTGGCGGCAAACTTTCTTCCACATAATTCTGTCCTCACCATGTTCATTCCACAAGAAAGGTCAACCCGACACCGGCGGATAAAATCAATGAAAGGAAAATGTGTATTTAATCTCTACCTACGTAATTCGACAAAAGTATTATATCAAGGCGTAATTCCATTAGAGCCCGAGCTAGCAGCAAACTTGCTTCAAATTCTATCGCACGGAAACTTACAAGAATAAATTCTCACAATGCAATAACTCTCTTCAACTTCAATACCGTGACTTTCTGAGACCTTACAGTGAACGATAAATTATACCTAATTAAGGATTAATTGGGAAAATTCTTTCCAAGGCTATACTCGGATGTGTGCACTTGGAATATTGCGGAAACGCTAATTAAATTTTGCAACAATAGCCTTTACGCTGAAAGTGAATTAGAAATAATAACAATAAAGCTCGATACGTATAATGCAGCCTACTCTCCAACTACGTCTACCGTAACATTATTAACATTGTTGCATGGGATTGAAGCTATTCCGAGCCATGTGCGAGAATGATAGAAGCGAAACCCAAGGGAATTTTGTTCCACATGCTCACACGCCACACCAGAAATGGCAAGTGCATGGCTATTTGTTTCTGATCAGATATGACAAACTTCCTATTTTCACATTATTACTATACTGTACAGACAAACAAACAAGAAACGAGAGTAGAAGGAATGACCGACATTGACATTGCTTACCGAATTTTGATGAGTGGACGAGGAGAAAAGTGACAAGGTGCAAAATCCAATAAACACGAAACCCACAAGTACCAACACGAACAGTTGCTTATGCATGACTGTGGCCATTCTTTGACGAGTATTAATTCCAGGTATTTCACTTGTAGCCGTCCTTCAAGGTGCAATTAGTCTGTCAAGTATGTTCCATTTCAGGTATCCAGTTTTTCGCTGACGGTCAGTGGACACTTGAAGCTGATTATTGTGGCACTTGGGACACTTGTCGAGTCCATCCACGTCTGTAATAACAAACACACAATTTGTCAACAAATTCCATCACGTATCCGCCGCGAAACCACTGACGTTTTGCTACTTGTCCACAAATTTAAATTTCAATCGGTTTCGCACATTTTTGTTGAGCGGCAACCACATTTTTAAGCAACAAAATTTTCGCTTCCCCTAACTACAGCCGGTAAATAAATGAACTATTGTTCTTCTGACGACGACACTTGTGTATAAATACATAGTTAAAAGCCGTCATTCCTGGTATGACTTTTGCAGATTTGAACGAAACCAAGAGTGTATTATATATATATATATATAAACGTCGAACCCCAACAACAAAGCTGAGGAAAGCGTTGACGAATACTTGGCGAACATGCAACGCTCTACTAAAACACTATTGACCAACTGAGGTTTCTCCGCTTGCATGTTTTACGATAGTCCATCATTAGCAGCCGACTTTATGCCTACTTCCCACAAGGCTCACTGACTGACTGAGAGAAAAAAGAGTTTAGAACTGCTACTGTGCAAAAGGGCAAAAGTAGTTGTTAGTTGTGCTTGGTTATAAAAGTATTATTTAATCTCCTTCTCTCTCTCAAGTTTTTGAGATTAACTCGATAAATGAATATAATGTACAAAAACAGGCAGCAACTCCCCTGTCCTGCTCCATGCCAAAGATTATCCAGTGCAATTTAAATCACAACTGTAGCGTAATACCGCTTCATCCGACATTTCAAAGCAGCGTACCATTTTCGCAACAGTCGGATTCTGGCTGAAATTGCCTTGAATTATACACTAGTAACTATATGCTGTGAAACTAAACATACATGCACATTCACATGTAAAATTCATGTGTCAGTGAGCGTAGCTCACTGAATGCCTCGACCGCGTGAAACGGTAGACTGGGCATATGTTTAATTATAATCTTCACTTTCACTATGATATGCGTTTGCAAACTTTAAACGTTGGCTAAAAATTAATGGCTCGCAAAATCCATGTTACCGTTTTAAACCGCACACAGGGCCATTCAGGTTCTGATTCTGATGGTGGGGCAGTACACGTGGAAGTGGTGTCTCGAACTCATTATGACGACAGCTGGTCAAAGGTCGGCTAGTTAACTGTTAATTTGAGACACTGATTATTTTTTGTTGCGATTCAGGGAATTTAAAAGAATGTCTACAACTTGTGCTGGCATTCACCAGCTGCCAGCACTGTGAGGCTTGCGAACGTTTCTTGTCACTATGAGCAATTTGCCATTTAAAGCAAACCCTTCTCCTGCTACAGTACATAAAATCGGCAATTTCAAAGCTGAGATTTCCAAGGAAGCACTGCCATCCACCAAAATTACTGGGTTGCACAGTCGCACCTTTAAAGTTGACAACATTGTCACAAGAAGACATGAGCAAGTTTGAATTTTAGTTTCCTCTGGTCATAACATACATTCTTGTTATCTAATCAGTTTTCGATATTTGTCAATTGAAAAGAGTCGGCCAAACTCCAAACTAACTGCTGCATGATAAGGATATGAATATCCTATTTGGTTTCGGAATAGCTCCACCAGACTTGAAACTGTGCTGCCAATGCATCTGGTTTACCTGGATTTCCCTTTCGCTTCGCAGAGCTTTAATAGACGCTGTAACGGGAGTGGTGTTGATTAATGAAGCTCAACGAAATAATACAATTACAATTTTGTCCCTGCCGAAGCCATGAAGGTCATAAATGGAAGAGAACAATTTTAGAGGAAAAGCAACATCCATTTTGGTCTACGGAATTTTTAAAACTTTATCCGCCTTGGGCGGTGTGGCTCCACGCACGCACAGACTTGCAATTTTTGATTGGGTCAGCAACTTTGTTTCAAAGTTTAATGGCTGCTGGCGCTATGGGTAGACAATTTTGGGGAAATGATGTTTTAACATAGCTTAGGCTTTTGCAGTAACGGCGACAGAAACTTGCTTTTTGTGCCAAGATAACGAATGAATCGGTAGACGGCCTTCCTTGGCGTGGCTCATGTACTGTGCGACAAGTCAAAGATGATTGTGAAATACCAAGCATTCCCATTAAAAGCGCTTGAAAGTGTTCTCCAGAATAGTGATTTGAAGACTAGCATAAAAGTTGAACATGTGCAAGCGAATGTCGTTAGTCACAATGCGACACAGACGGCGGCGATGGATGGAACGGCGTTCGCCAAATAGTCTGCATAACTGCAGCGATTCATTCACTTGGGAGCTATTCAGGTTAAATGATGTGCGATATTAACGCAGTTTTTGGTTCAGTGATATTTTGCTCAGAACCATTACGGAATTCATTGCGGAATGAAAACAACAAGATGGATTGCGCCAGTATCAAATATGTGATGAGGTCTCGAGAGCCAGATTTTGGTATTCATGGTTCATGCACTTCCTTCCCTTGGCGAGGTTATCATGGCGTACACTTCCAAACGACTTCCATAATACGCTTCTGAAAATTGATAACAAGACCTCAGTACATATGATAAAACATGCATACGTCCAAATGCGGACACATTGATGAAAATGCTCAAAATCTCAACTTGCTTCTGTACTAAACACTACTATATACTGCATCTGCAAGTCTGCAGGAAGCAGACCGTTTTGTAAAGTGGGAGGATTCTTTAGGCAACATTTGGCAAGGAATCAGAATTCAAACTGTGCGTAAAGGCAACACATTTAGCAGTTACTGTGACCGGCTGGCCAAGCGATTCTTCATAAGCGCAATATGATCTAAACAGTCTGTCAGTCCACCAGAACTCTCAGCAAAAGTTTCGACGATTTATTTTACACATTATACACAGTACAAGTACAGACGACACTTTTAATTAATTTCCACTTTTCAGTGTCTAAACATGGCATAACTATTTAACGTCGCTTGTAAGAATATAATTAGCAAAGAAGAATTACAGTAAGCTCCCAGTATGACAAACCGCGGGCCCCAAAAAAACTCAACCTGACTAAAACTCTAAACTGTATAAAAATTGTCGAAATATCATGAAATCCGGTCTAGTTAGTCCCGGAAAGTTTGAAACCTGTAACTTGCAAATCCGAATACAAATGTATACTAAATATTTGCAATGGTTCTTCACTGCTGACACAGTTCTTGACGAGCCCAAAGGCTACTTTTTGCAGCTATGCTACAAGTAATAGACATGGTTTGATCATCATGATTGAAACGCGCAACATTTCTACGTAATGAAACTTTGCCAGACCCTCACAATGCCAGTCACGTCATGACAAGAGTTTGAACTTGTCGCTGGTGGCCCATTGCGAATTTCGGTCTATTGAACATGTTCTGCAGAAAAACGTTTTCGACGAATCATGTCAAAATATAGGAAAATTATGCATATGAATTGTACATGCAAGATAGCGCCCACTTTGAAAACTTTTGTCCAGGCAAGATTCGAATTCCATTTGCAACTTTCAAGGTCTGTGTGAAACTTTTCTCAACTTCTTATAGGCTCCCCGCGGCACACATTATAATGTTATCATTTGCTTGAATGGAACGCGTTAATTAATTGTGCTGCAACCCGATGTAATTACCATTGTACTTCTTTGTAATATTCCCCCGAGAAATTCGACTCCTTCGACTTTCTCCCTCTTCTTGTACGCTCAAAAAGAATACATTCGTCTTCGACATTTCGGCCCTTGATTCTCTTATCAGCCAAAGACACTGAAGCTTTTAATCCGACAAATTGGAGAAACAATAGCCTCGCCATCATTGTGTCATCCAGTATCCAGCACATGTCGTCGACTGGCTTTCCATCAGAAACGTCATTTCATCCCAACGACTAAAACGTGACATTCAAATAGAACGGATATGCTGACATGAAATGTGTCCGTAACATTAGTTGTCATTGATGCCAAAAACGTGATACAATTGCAAATATTGCGACAAGGACATTATACATTAACACCTTTATCCAAACGCTTTCGGCACAATGTGAACGTTTTGAGGACATATTTAGCTTTCCACGAACGTGTTTCAGTGTGGTTACTCTTATGTAACCCAAAAGCAGATTCGTTCAAAGTCAACGCACAACTTGCAAGTCAGTAGGTGTGGCGTGGTTAACGTAAATGTTTCGTCGCCGAGAATTGATAAGTTGGACGATTCAGGGAAATGGCCCCCATTTATATTCACATGAACTCAATGTTTGGTCAATATTATTTCTTTTTAAAACTTTAGATGCATTAGAGACCGAAGTAAACATATCTATCTGATAAAAGGCGAAAGAGTAAAGGCAGAAACTTCCGGTGTCTGCTGATTAGACAGATGAGGTTTGATGGATCGATTCTGCGGAAACTGCGTATGCATAGTAGACCAGCAGAATGCCCCGTCGTCTTGTACATTATCATGTTTCGTCAAAAAGAAAAGAAGAGATTGATGTGGTACACAATTTAACACTCGAAACGTTGTGAAAGAATATCCAAGAGAGTCGACAGTAACTCAAGAGCTTTTCAAGTACGTTACGAGGTTGGTCGCCGGTGGTTCTTGTGGTTCTTGTTCGTCTTCCGGGCTCGGCGATGCAGTAGAGCGTAATACCCGCTCGCGGATTTATATCTCCGACAAACAGCGTGTTTTTCACGCTCATGCCACACAAGCTCACATGGCGAAATGCAATGCGGGTTCCGTAAATAAACGCAAGCAATCACAACGACTCGCAGTGTTGCAGTAAGTAGCGAAGCAAAAATTAGCCAACTGGAACTAACAATGAACCACCTGTGTTCCGTCTACTTGGAACTAACGTACGCAGTTGGCAGTTATATACACCAAGTTTGCTTTGTGTGCATTGTGTTCAAAGGGGTTTGTGTATCCTTGCCTCATGTCAATTTATAGTACGACCTTTTGATAACATACCTTTATATTTGTGTATACACTTTCCGGAAGACCAACTTAAAAATTTGAGGGCTCGTACGTCCGAAAATATATGGATATATTAATGGATATCAACATGCCTGTCATTCAGTCGACCTCTTGGACCTGACGATACAAACCAAACTGATGAGTACAATTTGAAAATAAAAAAGAAACCTTGGGATGAAAGTACGAATATTTATACAATATTTTTCCGCTTTCCTCCACTCAACAGGAACCAATATCCAATTTTGTAAATTAATTGATTACTAAAACATTTTTGCCAATATCAAAGTCAATGTAGATATCTCTCTCTCAAACTTTAAATAAAAAATGCCGACAACCGCCAAACTGTATAAACTTACACAAACGTCGTTCAAGTTGGCCATTATCATTTATTATTATATCACAAGGAACATGAAAAAAGGTTGTATCCGCAAGAACCTGGTTGTAAAAGAACTATGGTTTTTGCCTAATAAAAAGACTGATTGCTGTTATGGGATTCGCAAGTAAAACAACAAGTTGAGATGAACTCTTGTTGATAAGCAGACCTTTTTCATCCTCCGACGAGAAATTTAACTTGCTAAAATCCACTTCTTGGCAGATAAAGCTGATAGAAGCCCCACTTCTTCCCAAGAACTCGTACAACAAGGCGCTTTTCTCAGGTTACGACGACAAAATGGAAAGATGGAACTCATGGACGCGGCCTTGCATGGAAAAGCGACGAGTTGGTGGGTACAAAAATAGAAGCGACTAGAAAAAGCGCAAGATGTGCTTCTGACAGCAGAAGGCGAACGGAACAGTTGTTTCGATTCTTAATAAAAATTTAAATCCATGCCCATATCCTCTCTTTTGACTTTTTGAGATGCTTCTTCCTCCACGCTTGTCTACCCGCCGTCACCACTTTTGAACCCCCACCGAAAGGTTGAACGCCAACTACTTGGACCGAAAGAAGGAGAAAAAGTCTACAGCCTCCTGTAATTTCATATCCTTATACATATATATGTTTAACGTGTTTACGAAAATCTCTCGACGCTTTTAAAAGAAACCATCTTCTTGAACCTACATCCATAACCCAAGTCAAAAGCAGACAGAGCAAAGGCTAAAGAAATTGCCCAGATCGAACCTTGTCGTCGTCCTCCAAGTAGTTGAACTTGCGCCACCACTCCTTCTTCTTCAATTCCACAAAAGCACATTCATCAATATTTAGACATTTGATCGTGTAATACGCTGTTGTGTCTATGTGGCCTGCCTGGGCTTTCATCCCGCAAATGCCTCCATGTCAATGCATGGAGAAGGTGGACAGAGACGAATGTTTCCGCGTTCCACACCAAACTCTATTTCACCCGCCGTTTCAATCATTCATCATTCCACCCGACTATCATCCGTCTTGTGACGTTTCCCTTTTGGTCTACTTGCAAAATGCATTTTTCACATGTGGTTGAAACAACTACTTGTCATATTGGTACACGCAGTTTGCAGTTTCTGGATCAAGTAGCAGACAAAAGCTTTGATATAAAACTACATTTTTGTGGACTTTGGAGGATAACTGAAGAAAGACACAAATGGAACCTGTCACTTTCTCCACCTCTGGAGCTCAAAATCTGCGACTCGCAGAATGAATACAAATGGGCTGACCCAGAAGAGACTATAGTGGATTCTGGTTAGGAATTGCAATGTAGTACAATTGTGTGCATGTTAGCCATTACAAGCGTGGCTGTTGGATGACAGCAAATTATTTTCGAGGTAAGCCGCAAGATGAATGTAATGTGCTGCCGGGTATTTAGCCACTTGATTAATACTCGTGTCAGAAGCAACTTGGTTCACAAAACCAAGCCGTTTGACGTCCTTCACCATACGCATTACATATATATATAGAACTTTCACCACCGGGCTCCCCTCTCAAATGGATAGAAGAGTAGTGAGTATAAATTAACCGCAAAATTTGTATCTGAAATCCAAATGTATCTGTGTCGTTGCCGGTATGATATAATTAGGTCCCGCTTAAATAGGAAACTGCTGTACTACTTTAGCAACATTCCAACGGTTTTGTACTAAAAATTGTGGGAAATATAGTGGTAGTAATTAAAAGCAACAAAAGGATCGGTGATTTTCTTGCTTGCGTAATTCCAGTCATGAAAATGTGCGTGATTTGTAATCGTTAAAGCACAAAGAAAGAAACATGAAGTAATGCGACTTGGCATACCAATCTCGGCAAGTCTAGTGGGAAAGCGAATTCTTGAAAGGCCCCTACGTTCCGTCGTTTCGTTTGACTCCAAGCTGAACCACAAGAAACTGCCGGTAGCCCATTCCATTCTTGTTCGCCCATGCGAATTCGCCATATACCACATGAAATGGTTTGGCCGTCATCGTAATTGCTCACATACTGCGAGAGATGTATGGTGTGTGTATCTGAAAGCCTCCTGATTCGGGATCACGCAAGCATCGCTACCTGTCACCGGAAACAATTCCCGAAATTTACTCATAGAAACAATCCATTCCTTTTCCTGAATCCTGTCACCACCCTAAAAGCACCATAGAGCGCGCTCTAATAATAACAGACTGGAAACTAGAGTATCCTTCCAGACTTGGTGCATGTTTTGTATCCCTTTTGAAAAACGGACCTGCGATTGTGTTAATTGTTGACCAAAATTTGAAACACATTTCATGGGCTGTCACGTCAATAGCGGTCGGAAATGACTCGGCTGTCGTAAACTCGCACGTTACAGAAACAAGGTTAGGTAATATGTCCTCTCGACCATGTGACAACTCGCTGCCTTTCTCGACATTCATATATACAATATTACATTGTATATAAACGTACACGAACAAGTTCCAGTTGGAGAGGACCAGGTTAAATATTATACGGAATCGCTGGCTGGCAAATTGGCACGAAATTTCCCGGGCGTTTCCGCAGTTGAACGGCAGTTGAGCTGTCTGTCACACACGCTCAGGATTGGCGTATATAATAGCAATTAGGTGAAAAAGTCAGCCCGCCGACACCTATCAAGCACTAAAAGGACGGAAATGCTTGTTCTATACTGTACAATTAGATTCTTATTCCAGAGTATGCTGGAATATTATATGTATTCCGGGGATTAGGTTTTGCAAAACCTAAAAGTTTTATATGAAGCTTTAAAAAGCAAAGAACACTGGGAATGGGTAAAAAAGACGCTGGATATTTCTCACTCGACTTTGGCATCTAATGCTCGGAGAAGGTAATCAAATATGATGAAAAGAGCCTGGGAGCTCCACATTGGATTTGAGCTACACACGCAATTTCGCCATAAGAAGAATAGAGTGTGGGAGGCTTGAGGCTTGTTCATGGAGAAAGAATATATATTTTCTTTTTCGATAACTCCCATGGGGTGAAAGTATAAATTTGCGTGATAAACTCGGAAACGGCACCGCATCGACACATTCCCAAATCCGCAACCAGTTAAATTGAATCCTCGCCGGGTCATGCCAAATGTGTGTAGGATGGATGCTAACCGACAATGGCCCAAAGAGATGGAAAAACATACATGGATACCAAGAGCAGTATTAGACCGCATTCTGACATTTGCACAACAACTTGAAACTTGTATTGGCCAATTCTCAGGGCTCTCCAGCGGTATCGAGTTCAAATTCCAACTCGAGTAACCTAAACTATCGGTGACTGACTATATAGCTTTTTGCGGATTTTTCAAGCGTGTGTACATTGTGTACATGACATGTATGTTTCGGCTAAACGGGTAAAATTGACAATTTAACCAAAAGCTACTCACGTAAATGAAATCCAGAGCCAAAACTTACATTCCGAGCGGACCTCGAAGCGTATATATATATACCTGTCGGTTAAAAGATGAAACGTTTCCATCCGTTTGTTCGCGGTTTCAGGCTATGGGTGGACTCGAGCTTCTCTCGTAAACTGTTGCCAATTTATTACATCCGATCGGGAACGAGGTAAAAGGGAAACGGTGGCGAACTGAATGAAAGAGTCGTTTAAATTCACGAGAAAGCAAAGTGGATAAACGCCTCAGACTTTTGCCGTCGAGGCACAGAACACAGGAAATTCCTTAAAATCAGCTCATAACTCGGAAACGAAAGTGGAAGAAGAAGAAGAGTGCCGTCATATGTGGGCCGATACTTGAACAGAATTTTCAATTCCGATTAGCCTTGTATCCAGCGAATTTCAAGGGGATGAAAAGAGCTGGGAAAAAGCGACTCCTGAGCCATTCCGTTTTAGCTTTTAGTAGTACGACGACGACAAGTAAAACGAAATCGGTGTCGCCCAAAACTCATACCCGCTTCTTCTTTGATAGTAAAAGTACTTGCAGTTGTTATACGGAAGAATGGTGAATTGTAAAAAATCCTTTTTATTCTTCTTCTCAACATTTGTTCCCGTCACCGCCATTTCTTCTTGTTTTCTGCTCCCGCTCAATATAAAATTTATATACGTCTTCCTCCGCTCATAGTATGTACTTTATCTTTGTATCTGGGAGTATGTGTCCTTGCAGAAAAATGCACAAAACAACTATCAAACCAACTGGTGGCACTGGACATGACATATATATTTCCTGCATGAATATAAATGTCGATATTTCCCCGCTATTCACGCAACAAAGCGAACCAAGTTATTCAACCGGACCTAATATTGCAGAACAAATTGTACTTGTTCTTCAAGTCATCACCATTCCAACAACAGTAATAATCAACAACAACAAGAACCAGAATCCAATTTTTCCGCTTGACAAAACTTTGACAAACGCATCATTTGCCAAGTCCGCATCGTACCCTACCACCACAACCAATTGTATAAATCAGCAAAAGTACTTTATAAACACACGGACCTCCATTTTTACCGGTCTGACGTCAGTCCACTGAATCATTATAGCAGTGATTCAAGCGCTCCACCGTATCTTTGATCAAAACCCAAGGAACCAATCTTGTGTAAATCGAGTATTGACGACCAGGAAATTGGCCAATGCCGTAGAATCCGCCCATTCTCTGTTTCGTTTGATAGTATCCGACTTGACAAAGACACTTTTTGTTACATGACACCTTAGACGAGAGCGGCCAAACAGAAAAGAGAGGTATCCGAAGAAGCTTCAAAGACCAGCTCACCACTCCTGACGAATCTCTACAATTTTTCCACAACCCATCCCATCCCACCGAAGACGATCGTATCCTTATTTGCTACATTTTATTCTCATGGCTTCATTTTTCTTAAATGTGTCCTTGTCGCTCGCCATAAAAGCTGACGAGTCTCCTCTGTCCACAACCATTAGCGTTGTCACCCACGCGCCAAAGTGCCCTTTGCGGAAATTGTCCAGGCTTCACTCCCTCCCTATAAGCTGACAGTAAAGGGCTAATACTCAAAACACACGTCTAAAATACCAAAGCCCCGTTCAGGTATCAAAGTCTCCACGCAAACCACACCATTTAGTTCCATGAGTCAGAAGCAACTCGGAGAATTTATAGACTCCAAAAAGAACGTAATGACTTCCGTGGCAACTTTTTAGCTTGAATCAACAACGAGTCTCCAAATCACCCACTGCTCTCCACACCGACAAAAGCAGTAATTACCTTGGCCGCAGAAAAAGTTTTTTCTCTATAATGTCAAAAGCGCCTTGGTGAAAGTTGGGAAAGTGGACACGCTGATTCAAGATGATAACAAATATACAGACACTCACCCCCGCACTCTCCTTGCTATCATTTCAAGCTTTTAGATCCTCTTTTAGTAGGAGTATACGAGAATGCAATTACTGAGCCGTTAGCACCCACGGAAACGTATTAAGACCAGAAAGTATTTTTGAAATTTCCTTCGATGGACAGCTTTGAACAGCTACGGATTTCATAACGTTAAAGTAAACAGCCAATAATGCAATAACCCATCTTGCTGTGGTACAGACGGTCTTTTCACGCCCAAGTGGCAGAAAATCGATACATAATTAATGCAATACGATTACAGTCCTGTGTTTCTCCATTATTCATCCCAACGACGTTATATGGGGCTCATCGTTTTGTACTTTGTTCTTCCAGCTACAAAACAGCAAAACATCTCCGCGGGTAACTGGAGAAGCTTGAGTTTTGAAGGAAAGGACGTGGAAATTAACTAGATCTGTGCCATTAGGTGTTTTTGTGGTGGTGGTTGTGGCGGTAGACGTAAAGTAATTTCATGGGGGTCGTAAATGCTAAACAGTTGCGTCCTCTTTCAGCTCTGTTTTAGGCCACATGGCGGCAATTGGAATAGAGCTAAAACACATTGCCATGTCTTTCCTACAAGACCAAAACTAACTAAAGAAGGTGGCCTTGATGCTGAACAAACAACAACAAAAGTCATTTTGCTCTTCGGAAGCCAAACCAACTTTATGGGTATCTTGTTCATCTTGCTCTTGTCTTTTATCAATCGTATCTTTTTTACAGCAAGGAAAAGAAGCATTTAGAAATTTAGAAGAACAAGCCTTCCTACCAAAAATTTATAGTTGCCTACTAATCATTAAACAAAATAAACTTTCAACAATTTCCAAAAGTTTCCAAGCGGAAATGGTGAGGAAATATATATTCTAAAGTAGGCTTTCCTTCCTCATGAAAAATGCTACGTAATTTACTTCCACGGCCTCTTGAGGTTCTACAGTAAGTAGTAGTTTGGTGGATTGTATTCGAATGATGTCATTTTGACTACCAACGTTTCCAGTACATGTATCTGCTGTATACATTTAACGAGCCAAGAGTTTTGTCTCAAATTAGATCATTGGGAGTAAATTGATCTGCTCCCCATACATAATCAAACTGCCGGGTTTTAGACCCAATGTCGGAAGGCCAAGGAAGCCTAATAGCCTTTAGGAATATGATGAATTGAATGAATTTTTTCTCAGTTCCAAAAGGTCCTGTAAAGTACATATTTCCATACTACTTTGTAGTAGGCTCTAAAGTTTCGGCCAACTATGTGCATTAGGCTGCTGCTACTAGAATTCAGAAGGCTGCTTTAGCTTCATTGGCAACTTCATTGCCGTCATTATTTTACCTACTCGGGGATTCACCAGGGTTTCCTCAACTTTTTACAGTTTCCCAAACTGTTTCATACACACTTTCATATACAGGAAGGAAGAGACAAGGGAAAAAATGATGTTGCAAAAGCCACTTACCCAAAAAGAAGCTGAAGAAACCGTCGTGAATACGCACGGAGGCAACCACTTTGCTATTCCCGAGACACCACTTGGATGGAACACGAATTTTGGATTTGTTTCTATAATGTGTCCAGTCCGGTCTGGCAAAAAGTCTTTTGTTCTCCAGTCGTCTCAGTCAGCAGGTTGACTCCACGAGAATGCTTCTGCTGATGTGAAACGGGGAAAGTAGAAACTCTTGTTCCGGCGTCAATTTCAGACACTTTCACCACACTGGGAAACAGTCGGACGCTAATAAGTCAAACTCTCGAGTACAAACTGGCATACAGCGTTGCTTCGAGGCTGCCTAAAGTCACAACGAGGCAATTTAATAATAATGAGATGTTGCCAGTCCGTAGCATCCAGTCATAACGACCAACTGCCGAGGCTTTGCTACACGTGAGTGAAAACAAATTACACATTTACCACCAACTTTCCAACAGTCTTGCGAAACTGCTCCAGCAGAAGCCCTTGGCGTAGAACTGTAGACCAACCTCGTCTGCCGTAATAATATTGGCTTGAATGTATCTAACAACGTTGCCCCGCTGTTGATGTCTCTGATTACTGAAATTCAGAGACCTTCTTGGCAACCGGGTGACTAATAATGCCAGGTTCTTGCTCAAGCCGAAGCGGGGGAGATGAGTTCCCGTGAATCCCGTCTACTGAGAATGCATGTTAATGTTCAAAAATTTTCGGTGAAATACCATCCCACAATACGCGGCAAAAGTAGTGGAAGAAACACTAGACGACGGAATATATATATCTTTATAGCTATCGGGTGGAAATGTACGGGTATGATATACATATACAGACGATGTCTCCTGGATCCGCTGGAAAGAGAGTCAATTATAGATGAGAGTGGGGGAGGGTGAAACCCGTCTTTTCATCCCCTTCTTCAGATTCACCCCAGAGCGGCGGCGGCGGCGGAATGGCCTTCGAAAACACTACTGAGCTGTGTTGTTCAATAAAACCGTTTCTGTATGTAATATTCTTCCTTGCACAAGAAACACAGAGGAAAAAGTATGAACCAAACTGTTTCCAAGAGACTTTCACCGCATCGAGGAAGATTGAGACTCGAGTGAAATCCGATGTTTTACAAACACTTGAAACAAAGAAGCAAAATGGATTTCGAGTTATTGTTTCGATTATTTTGAATTTCACTTTTGAAGAGCTAAAGTGGGAAAGGACGCTGGTGCAACGCGCGCTGTTGACTGCTCCTTACAGGCTCAGAGCTCTGGTCTAACTAAAGCGTTCAGGCGAAATCTAGCGAGGGAAATACAGCTTTAGATTCATGACTCTGCTGCGGCCAACTCTCTTCGTAGTAAACAGAGCAAGGGAAAGCAACAGTGAGTTTGTGATAGTGATTCACCCTACAGCAAAATCTCCTGTTACCTGGAACAAATCCTGTTGCTAGACAATGTTCTAGAATCTAGTAAGAACCAAGGCATCCCTGATTCTCAGTCGGTTTGTTGCGGAGAAATGTAATCTTAGGTAATGGCGGCTAACAGATTTGCTAGTGTCAGATTCTGAATACTTCCATTCCTGCTACAAATGTTTATGTAATTGGCATTACTTTCTGAAAATGCAACCGCGATTCGGTCCGTTCGTTTAATTAATGGATCTTGTCATTTTGTGCAGGCAGACAGTTTCTATGGAGAATGTTAAAAGAACATGTAAGAAACGAAGCATATATCAACAATCTACCACATGAACCTTTGTGTGCCAGGTTCGTGAGACCATTCAAAAGGACGGTACAAAAACAACCATATTGTCACATAATTTAGAAAAATTTGCCAACCTATCTCGAATAGCAGAACTACGGCTGGGAATGGGCGAACGTTAAGTCTATACATAAAGTAGGGTAGTAAGAAGTAGCGGAACTCTAACAATTTCTGAGGGACTAGATTCATAGCGGTGATTACAAAGTACGTAAATACAAGACTAGGGTGCAAATTCAAATTCGAAGTGATTAGAGCAGCTACCCCCATGTAGACTGGAACCAGGAGGTACCGCAGGTACCAGCGCTGTTCATACAACCGCTTCCACATGTAGAAGGTGTAGTGACGGTTGTCAGCCAGGGTGTATTCGTGAACAATGGTGTTATAATGTACCACGAGAATTCCCAAGACCACCCAAAACATGTAAGCAAATTTGTTTTGCCAAATTATTTCTAATCCACGCTTGCTCTGATACAGAAATACGGGAGCCATCATGATCAGGACAAATAAGAGATAGTAGAGCAACTGTGGTACGTTGATGCAAGCCGTGTGAGCCTTCTTGTCTCCTACCACGATCCCGCCATTGACTAGAACGAAGCCGACGAAAATGGCCATACAGACTCCGTGCATTGCAATTTTCGGCAGGACTTTCCTAATGAGACCCGGCCAAACATCCATCAAGTTGTCCCAGTCTGCCAATCGAAGAGGCTGATAGAAATCCTCTGGGTTGTTTGGATTCTTGTGCTTGGATTTCTTGTCTTTTTTGTTGTCGGGTTTCTTCTTCCTTTTTGCCGGTAAGCTTGGTCGTTCCAGCAGCTTCGACAAGTCCTGCTCGCCAACATCCCAAAGGATGTTGCATCCTTGCCACATTAGCCAGATTACGTTCGTTTGACGAACTGCTATAGCTATGAGGCCTAGAAAGGAAAAAAACAGCTGTTAGTACCCGGCTACGACAGTTATAACTTGCAAGTTGACTTGATGAGCCCATACCCACTATTGGTGACAATTGGTACCGCTTTTTCAGAAACAGATAGTACATCAACAGCACACACAATGTTGACAAGGGATCTGTGTAGTACATGAATGAGAAGAAGTACAACACGGGCGAAAGCCCCAAAGCCAACGAGGATAACGTGCATGCCCATTTTGAGGAATCCTGAAAATCGCAGATGAGGTGATTATTCCCAAGGTACTGGAGATCATGAACTCTAATAGTAAATCTGAATAGTATTACGGGAAACTGTAGCCGAAGAATCTTGTACATGATCCACATGCTGATTAAGTTGAACCCCAAGTTAAGCAACCGTAAATTTTTGGTGCTGCAAGCTTCAATATCCTGTGAAACGAATTCCAAGGGTTTCAGAACAGCTGCACTTATAAGATAAAGCCCAGGCAGGGTTGTGATTTTAGGATCCCACTGAAATTGTTCAGTTGAAATTCTTTTAGTTATCTTCATGCCTTTTAAAGTGTAGAATATTTATTTAACTTACTCTTGTAAAATTGCCCTCGCAGTAAGCTTGCGCTTGAGGTACATGAAACACTTCATCCATGTATGGATCAGGGACAATCTGGTTAACAACTTCTTGGATCCAACCACTTACAGCCGCAACAGGGCCTATGGTAAGACTTTCAAGAAGCATCGTTTCCTGCCTGGGAATGTCGCAAAAAATCCCTAGATTAGAACTTCTTCAATGTCCGACTTCAATCCCGTTTTGTAATCTTGAGTTGCATACCGTTTCAGACCGAGCTTTTCAGCATCAACAAAATGAAACTTTTTCTACATCACCCGAAAATTAATGGCAACAAATTATACTAAGCTAGTGTCAGAATTTTCCATTTTTGACTTCACTGGTGTTTCCGTTTCCAGATTGGCAAGCGGCATATTAACAATTTATGACTTTTGGCATGACACCGGCATCAAAACAAGCAGATCTGGAATTCTGAACTTTCCCGCTTTTCCGCACTCTTGTCATTGAATCTGCAGCTTTGAGAGTTCCATTCCATGCATCCGGTATAACTCACGCAGCTGTTCAAATGCGAATCTGTGACGAACATCAAGCTTTTTGATCTGGTGGTAAGATCCAGTCACCAATTTCGCATAATCCCGCTATCAGCTATGGCTAGCCGTCGAATTCTACTCGAGACGTCGAATCCAACCAAATGACAATGGTTTCAGATGCATTGACACATTCAAATCCGCTGCGCGGGAAGTTGTGCCGTCTGTGGTGTAGCATTGTTTGTAAACATTGCAGATTGTTGCACGTGCTATATATTCTTGAACATTTCTCAGATTATTCAAAAAAATGTTTCATACAAAAGTATTTAGATTTAGCACTGTTGATATCACCAAATTGGCATTCTTGACATGCTTTCGGACGGTAACCACAACATTTTCTAGTCGCCCATCCTGGAACTCAGCTGGTGGTGGCAACATTCGGGCTTCAGGTCATTTCGGATTTGAAGAAGACAACTTCAAGTATGACTAAAGGGGTTATGCCCAAGGGTTAGGAAGTGACATAGTAGTTGTACGTAAAGGCTCTGTCTTTCATTGCTTTGTACAGGCATCGCAGAAGATTTTCCATCGTTCGTCCGGGAACAGTTTCAGAACGTCGTCGTGTTCCACCTCACATTGCGAAACCATCTTACAGCGAAAGTGGTCGAATTCAACGATCAAGTTTGACTGGTCCTGAAATTAAGACTTCGGAATCTATAGACTGTATGAGAAACGCTGGAAGGCTAACTAGAGAAATTATGAACCAGATAGTCAAAGAAGTCAAGGTACGTAGTGTGCTTGCCAAATGGCGTTTATGGATCACGCTTATGACAGATTGTAAAGATTGAGTATCTGTTAGGTTGGAATAACCACGGATGAGTTGGATATGTATGCCCATGAACTTATCATCGCTAATGGTGCTTACCCGTCAACACTGAACTATAAAAAATACCCGAAATCCATTTGTACAAGTGTAAATAATTGCGTAAGTCCAGCCTAAAACCACGAAATTTTCAATGATTTTGAAATCTGAAAAATAAGTTTCCTATGATTTGCAGGCATGCCATGGTATCCCGGATGATCGTAAGTTAGTAGACGGCGATCTGATCAGTATTGATTTGACAGTAAGGGAAACCGTTGAAGCCACACATTAGTAATAGGCCTATAGTTTTAATTAGTGTGATCATTATTTGTTTAGGTCTTTTTTAAAGGTCATCATGGTGACTGTTCAGAAGTAGTACCAGTTGGAAATGTCAATGAGGATGGCATCAAGTTAATGAAGGCTGCTAAGGAGTGTATGAAGGAGGGAATGAGCATATGTGGTCCTAGAATTCCGTTTAGCCTTATTGGTGAGTGAATAGCAATTCTGATGCACACAAACTGACAAGCTAAAAGTTCTTGGTAAAAATATTTCTCATTTGAAATCATCAGGAACTGCAATACAGTGTAAAGCGGAAGTTTTGGGCTTCACCGTAGTACCTGTATTCGCTGGTCATGGGATTGGAACCTACTTCCACGGACCTCCTGATATCTACCATATTCGTATGTAACATCGCATGTTGTGTTGGCTCTGATGATAAGTGGTGTACTGTACTTATATGTAATATTATTGTAGATAACGACCTGCCAGGAATCATGCAACCCGGAATGACTTTCACAGTCGAACCAATAATTTGTGAAGGAGACCCTGATGTTCAGATTTTGGAGGATGGATGGACTGCCGTAACGGTTTCTAACGCTCGCACTGCACAGTTTGAGGAAACTATATTAGTTACAGAAGATGGATTTGAAATTCTCACTAAAGTATAATGACATATCCTGATTCAATTAGAGTTCGCTGGAAGTGCAATAATTTCATTCAGTTTATTGATTACGTTCGTCTCTTCGAGGTACAAATTAATAATTTCCTATATGTAATGTTTTCAGCTCGAGAACGCGTTTCTAAGTTTTGCACAAACGTACAAATAATGCTATAAAATAGATCTGCACAATAATTTCTAGACTAAATACACGGGTAGTTTGTACGCGTAATAAATATCGTCATAAACTATATTTTCCAGTTCACATAAGAATCATCGCTTAACAGCACAACGTCTGCAGGTTACCTGCTGTTTAAAAATCACAAGTGTGGAAAACCCACGTAGCAAAAAATCATGCAATAAAATTCAACGAAAAACAAATGAGAACTATATTAAGAGCTACACACGACTCAAAAAATTGTTTCAGACGATGGCAAGATCATTCAACACCCTCTTCTTACTACTTCGTACCGAATGAAGGGCCTCTTCTTACTACTACATATCTATTAAAGGGCCTATATGGAGGTGTCGTTAAATCATTATTAGATATAACCTTCGTTAGCGTCGTATGAGCGCTAATACCCATCAGCCAGTCTTCGCATTTAGTTATGTGTTCTTCTGAAACATTCTTCTCAATCCAATTCGCGTGCCATTTGCCGAAAGTTTCACTAAGGTTGATTGAAACTAAACGATGTTTCTGTAAAAGTAATATTCGCATGATGTAGCCAAGCTTCAATACGATGTAATTTCTTGAAGTGGAAAAATTAGAGCTACCTGTCTCGCAGACTTCAGCGCTCCTTTCCTATAAATGAAATTTTCGCTGTTCACGACGAAGATCATTTTGTAGGAATTCGGGTTGAACTGGCATTGCAAATTATCGTGAATGATGTAATCACTTGAAATTCCCCCAGTACCGTCCCTGGATTTCAGCATTAGGTCCAAATCCATGTCCACAGGTTCGATTTTGATTACTCTGCCAAGCACAAACGCAGTATGAGTTTCAAAGCTGTGAAATATGGGACGAAACTGAGTCTAAGTTAATTTCAAAACTCACCCTCCCTTTTGAACGGGTTTTGTAGAGTCCTTCTCGTTATTTCTTTGCTGATTGCTATCCCCATCAGTTTCCATTTTGATGTCATCCTCTGATGAAGGTGATTTGCGATCATCACTTGGAACTTGAGAAGTAACCGGCTCCTCAGCAGCAGAGTCTTTAGTTGATGCAACTTCCTCGCGGTAAGTTTGTTGCCTCCTTTTCTTCCAATTACGGATATTACGGGGCAAGAACACTGGACGTCTTGCTAACTCTCTACGAAGTTCTTCAGAGGCCGAGCCGCCTGGTTGCACGAAGCGCTCAACATACGCTTGCCACTTCGCATTTTCATTTGTTGGACTAGGTGATTGAGGCTCACTTTCCAACAACTCGAACGTAATGCGACTCTGCTTTTTAAACTGTAGACAAAAACGGAGCACCATATAAGGACCTGAAGTTGTATTCATGAAGTCAGCTAATTTTGAATTTTGCTTACGTAAACAACTTTGACGCATCCATCCTCAGCGCAAACCTTTTCTGCTTTCTTCAGGTATGCTATTTCACTTCCAATTCTTTGATGCATTGTTGAGCATAAGCCTCCTGCCCCTCCCCGCTTCTGGCTCAAATGGAACATTTCCAGACACTTTTGGCAAGTCTCGTCACTTACCAAGGTTTGGAGCTATTAACAAAAAGAGCTATCATTAAAATCTGAGATACTAGAAACCCAGCAATGGCAAAATGTTTTGTACCTGTCTAACTGCGTTGGCGATAACTTTATCAAGAGTATATGCTACGTACGCATGGATTCCAAACATTTCTCGCAATGTGTCTTCGTAGTTGCTTGCCTCAATGTTGCCGTCCAGCAAATTTCGGACAAGTTCCAAGAAAAACGGATAATAATATTCCACATCGACATCATCTGGAATAAGAACAGAAAATGTCTTAGTTATTTGATAGAGAAGTTTGAAAATAATCTTCAGGTAAGTACATACGTTTGGGTCTTAAACGTAGAATAGAAGCTGCGGAATTCTTCTCAGTAGGGTCCTTTAATTCTTCTTCTCTCAGCTGTTTAGCTTTTTCTCGCATTTTGCTCAAGCGTTCGCAAAGTATGAAGTGCAAACGGTAGAAAACATACCAACATGTGTTGCCATACATTAAAGTATAGGCTTCATCCTGCGAAGTCCATCATGAAGTACAAATTAGTCAAAAATTGCATCAGTAATAGAAACCTTGCTGATAAAGATTGAGTTCTGACCGCATCTGTTGGAGATATGAAGCCCATCCGTTGCTTGTAGTTTTCTATATCGACGTCTTTTTCATCGATTTTTTCGTCCGCAAGGAAGTCTTCTTTGATTCTATCTTTTTCTGCTTCTTTAGCCTTCTTTTCGGACTCCTGCAGCTTCTTGTCTCGTTTAGCAAGTACCCGCTTCGAATCTTGACCTTCAGAAGCTTGAGAGCCACTGGGCCCAAATGAGGTGTCTGTGGACGTTGTCTCCGTTTCTTTACCACTACTTCCCTGAGAACCACCTTCCTGAGCAGTCTTGGTGGGGCCAGTTGTTTTCTTTGTTGAACCGTTTTTTCGAACAGCTGTTTTAGACCCATTGAGATTTCCATCGCCAGGGCTTCTATTACCTTCGAATTCATCCGGCGAATCTAAGAAAACAAACGTTATAAACGATACAGAATCCTCTCTGCATGAACATCAATGACGGTAATACTCACAATCATCGGCTTCATCCTCTGTAATTTCCAATCTCTTGTGGAAGAATATGTCCGGGATGAACTGCTTCAACATCTGCTTGATTTTCTTCTTGTCTTCCTTCTGGATACCACTCTGCCGTCGGACATGATGTATCAGCAAATTGTTCGCGTCCTCCAGGATGGAAATGTCTTTATGAGCAAACTGTAAATGCGGTCCTATCAAAGATGGATCAAATGGCTCCATGCCAGACTGCTGTTCTTGCCGCTGCAACAAAATTTTAACCTTGATAAAATACCCTAGTTGGTGAACAAACTTGATTGAGAGCTGCAAATACCTCTTCAAAAACAGTTTCCAACTCATTGATGAGAGCTTTAGAACGCAACGCCCTGACGTCGCTTTGCTTGAACGTTATACCCTGGTGATCCAAAGATTTCAAGTAGAATCTCTCTATTTGCTCTCTCCATATTTTGTTGAACCCTTTCTGTGCTTCTCGCCATTCTTCTTCCTTCGCTTTCAATCTTCGAAGCACTAAAGGTACGGCAGTGGCTGGTTGTTTCTTCAGTCCATCAAGAATTTCGGGTGCTTTATCACCGTATAACCTTCGAACAGCTCGTTGATGTATAGTAGGAGAAGAACCGCCGAGACAATCATCTAATTCAAAATCGTTCAATTCCTCTTGAGACATTCTCGACATCTTTTTCGCAATTGACTCAAGGACCCTGATGGTTGACGCGTTGGTCTCAATCACGACATCAAGCTGAAAATTCGAACATGCACTGATGACGCGTTTCATAACTTTTAGGTAATTTAGTAACACAATTCAAACCTTACCTCAAAGCGCTCGTCCTCACATCTGTAGATATACTCTTCAAACTGAGTTTTCCTAGACGTTATGAAGGTAGAATCCTCAGACCATGTAGGGAACGAAACCCAAACGTCATTTAGAACTTCTGTGCATAATGGAGTTCTACCGCTACACTTCGCAGGTACATGATTCTTGGGGAGGGCACAATAACTAGCACCCAGTCTTTTACATGTCGAAAAGTCTGAAAACCCCACAATATCTTAGTAAATGGTTTTCATTTCCATTGTGATCAGCTATATTCGTAAACTTACCAATTTCCATGGATTGTTCTTCTGATAACTTCTCTGTTTTAGCAATAGCTGCGGGAACAGGTTCGTACACGATGGGTCCACTATCGTTTAGGCCTATAAATTCCTTGAACCAGGCGTATAAGTCTGGACTTTTTGATAAGAACGGCGTTACCAGCTGCAACAACTCCGATGGCGTCAAAATCTCGTCGTTGTGAAGAATTAGACACCGCAAGAAGTTTTCATAAATCTCCGGTGACTTCAACAACTGTCGAACCTGTTGAAGAAAATCTAATGAAACAAAATTCGAAAACATGGAGAGATCAAGCGTGTTCAGCTTACCTTATCAAAAAAGGCGAATTCGTTTAAACTGCCGTGTTTACTTGCTTCATCCAAAGACACATCCTTAAAAGTTGACAAGCGAAACTTTTTCGCTGCCGTGGTATTTTGCTGCATTGGTGGCCTCTTTGTGCCACCAGACGGTGTTGGTTTAGCGTTCAACTGATATTCCCGTTGACCCTTGCCAGATTTCTTGCCTGGATCTAAGGCATTCGTTTTCACACCAATCTGCAAAAACAAAATGCTTAGTACGGATGCAGTAAACGATAATCCTCCAATTCAGCATCCTTACATGATTATCAGCTCGAATACTCTGGTGATTCGTGGCGTCCGGAAGAAACTGGCCAAACTCCTGTAGCAAGTCTTCTTGATTCTCAAACAATTTCGACACTTGTGAGTACACCTCATGCTCCGTCAGGTGTTTGGAACTCTGCGGCAGACCTTCCTTTATGTTCCGCTGCTCCTTCTGGTACGTATGCAAGATTTCCAGAAACTGTTTGTATTTGTCCGGTTGTCCTTGAAATCGGCTCTGTAACGCGAGATTTAAAAATCACTGCACATCACGACAAAATCCATTGATACTACAGAAAATTTTACATACCTTGATCTTGTTAACATAATTGATAGCATGATTAAACTCGACTGGCTGACTTTGTAGGCTTGGAAAAGCAGACTGCACGAATGGGGAAGAAAATGAGTGAGTAAACTGAGGCGTTGATCCCTCATAATTAGAAGGTGCGTTTACTGGAGTAGCTGGTACTGGAGACGTCCTGCCGTTATTCAGCGCAGTTCCTCCAGATCTAAAAATCGTAATATTACGTTAATCTTCCGGTATCCGCTGACTTATATACAGCTTCAAAAACATGAAGCCATGCAAAATTCATCAACTCACGGATGAGGAATAAGATTTGCCGGAGCTGTCCGTCCGGTTATAGGAGGCATGTTATGTTGCATTACAGTGGTTGTCGTAGGTCCTGGTGGTGGATGACCCGGAGATCCTGGAACGTTTCCCGTCTGAACTGTAGTAACCACGTATCCTCCGGCTTGTCCCAGAGCAGACAATGATACCTGCATTTTGAAAACAAGTTAGCACCTTATCGACCCCAAACTGTCGTTTTTGCTTCATTCGCGTCTAATATCTCCCACATACCTCGATCTTGTATCCAGGCGGCAAGAAGGTGTTGAAACCCACAATCAGCTCCGGATGACCTCTGAACAAATGTGAGACTCGCTGAATAACTCCTGGTGTGTCGATCCTGCAGGAACAAAATAAATGTTACGTTTTAGTTCAACTTTGAACATGCCATCGATCCTTACGCACTTAAGTATATACTTACGTTTGCGACTTGAATTCTTTCATAATATCCAAAAAGTCATTGTAAACTTGGGGCTGGTTCCCGAACTTGTACTTGACTTGGTCCAAGTAGTTCAATGCATCTTCGACTTTCAAGCGTTGCTGCAACCATTTAGAAACCATTTTTATTATTATCCTGCCTTCAATATTGAGTGTTAGCTCTAAAGCAGATTTTAATGCGGCTTTTCTTCGGTATCAGTTATCATCCATTTAGCATCAGCATCCCAAGTCTAGTTCATACGCTTTTCGATAATTCCGTAACATTTGTAAAAAGCCGGTAATAATTTGACAGTGGCAGTCGACGTTTTAAATCGAACGCATATGGAGCTCCACCATATGACCGTTCCTGAACTAAAAATATTGGCGGCAAAAGATGATCCTGAATTCCTTCGCCCGACATTTGTATACGCTACTTCGAGAGAACCAACACACACACACATACACACACCTCCATTCAGCCATGCGCAAACGAGTCCAAAGGAGATTCAACACACTGTTTTGCCTATGCTCCCCCGTTAGCATCATCGCATCTCTCTTTGCAGGTCCGCACTGTCTGTTGTCTACTTTTGCTTTTGTCATACATACACCGCATGTATGATACTGAACGTGTCTCGTATAACTTGAATGCTATTCCTGCCCCCCTCACCACTGCTGACTGACTGAATGAATTTCAAAAGCCCTTAACCATATACTAAATACATACGGAACATCTCACTGTGATCTGCCTGCCTGTGTAAAGATCTCGCATGATCTTCATATTGCTAGATGCCGCATCCCAAACTTGTTGACTTGCCATCCCTCGATCACATCCTCCAAGCCTAAATTTCTGCAAACTAAACAGCTGAGCGATCAAAGCCTTTGGAGAACCTGAGAAAAGCCCTTGGAATTCTTAAGATCCTTAGGATAAAAAATCATGTTACCTCAGACTGACTATTCTGATGGGCAGCATCCGCGGCGCTACCAGCTGAACCAGAATCCCCGACGCTGCTTCCACAATGCCCTGTGATGCTCATGGCTTCTTCTGTCGTCTCTGTAATTGTTGTAGAGCCTGAAATAGCCTCAAGATTAGCGAAATTGTCCAACATGCCTTGAATATTTCATGCACAAAGACATACTTTGCGACGAGTTGGCATTCAGCGGCCTAAAAGACACAGCCCCGGTGTTGAGGCTCGTCAAAGACCTTGCACCAGCAACCGATGCAACACTAATAGGAACAGCTCCAGGAGGCAAAGTGATGGTTTGACCCGCAGACACGGGATTCAGTGTAGCTGCACTGCTACTACTAGTAATCCCTGTTACGACGACTCCGGAAGACTGACCCACGACCGTCTGGCTGACCACCGAACCACCGCCGAGGTTGACGGGATGTACGATGGCTCCGCCACTAACAGAAGTCAGAGGTTGGGCGACAAGGGTTGCCGACGAAGAATGCATGGCTGCTTGTTGAGTGGCAACTTTGGTCAGGTTGAGGGAGACGGGATGGACCCTTGAGGCCGGTCCGTGAATGTTTGCAGAAGTCACAGGCGATATTGTGGCTGCATGCGCAGCGCTTACAGCATGGACACTTACACTACCATGGGCATTTACATTGTTCGTAAGGTTGATCCCAGTAGCGACTAGACCGCCACCACTACCGGGATTACCCGCACCAGTTGCCCCGCTTCCTCCGGGATTGATCATTTTCGCCAACTTTTCTTCTTGTTTCGGCGAGTGTACACTGTTTCACTTTACTTTACTAGCTTCTGATTCAATTTATCGAACCGGAAAGTCAAATCTTGGCTGATTGCACCAACAAACTTGAATCCGACCGTAGTTCATTTCAATCATTTCAGTAAGAGTCTGGATTGGATTTTTCATCATTCAGGGTTGTACGGAACCTAGAAAAATACAAAAGATCAAACATTAATAAGTTATCAAGAAGAACCCAAATCCATTAAACGAAAGCACCTCTCTTGATAAATTCTGAAAAATACCATATTTACTCTATCCCAGTCCTGCTTTTAGATTCCAATACAAAACCACTACGATGTTTATTACCGCAACTTCAAAACATACACTTTCTTTTAGAACCTACACAAACTTAAATTAACTCAGAATCAAAATTCACTAGCTTCAGGCCCATAAATCCCGGCACCTCATCCTATAGCGTTCATGCCTCACAGCCACATACGACTTGGCTTCAGTATTTGACCTGCATCGGACCTTGTGGTAGTTTCAACCCCAAAATTCTTTCATATTCTTGTACCTTTCGAAATTCTGCAACAGATTTACAACTTTTACAAGAGATTTGGAACCTGGTTGAAGCTTCAAAGCGTCCTGAAGGTTGTTTACAATATTCCAGAGTCTAGGCATGTCACAAGGCTTTGAATAGTTTACCTTTCACTCGTTTCCTTCGCGTCCTTTACATTTCGGGCTGCTGTTTTCACAAATTCCTCGCTGCACTTGAACAGAATTGAGATAATATTTCTTGAACAATTGGATCACCATTTTATAGTTGACTGCAAGTGGGTTTAGTTTGTTTTTACTTTGGTGTTGGAGTGGAAAGTGGGACCGAATCCGCCAGGCGCTCGACTGCAAATGCCCAAAACACTCTTTACTACTCTCCATTCTGCCCGTATAACAGCTGCACACGACTCCTTTTCCCAATGTATTCAAACGAGCGAGCGGAGCAAGCAGCGGAGCCAGCGTTAAGCATACGAGGAACACACACAGTGTTGCGCGAGGAGAGAGAGAGAGAGAGCGAGGAGCGAGCGGATGGAACTAGACAACGGCCAAAGCGAGCTCCTTCTTGCTCCTCCAGTAGTATATGCATGTATCAACAAGAGAGGAGGCCACCCACGGTAAACAACAGGAGGAAACAGCTCCTCCCCGCGCGCGCACACAGCACCTCTCACAAGGATGGAAGAGTTGTTTTCGAGAGGCGAACGAATCCGGCCATGCATGTGTGTGTGTGTAAATTAATTTGACGAAGCGCGAGATCCGCTCTTTTGCTCCTCACCAATGCTGTTTGCGAGCTTCCTCACTCGAGCTCCTCTCCAACTTCTTGCCTCTCGCCATCTCGTGTCTAGTGCAACTGTTGAATTGCTGCCCGATAATATTGAGTCGGCACTGGATTGGCGCCTTACGCCGTTTTACCCGGCCAACACCAATCGCGCTTCGTAAGACAGTCAAGACGTGAGAGCGAGACCCAATCAGCGCACGGATGCACAATTCAAACCTGGTCGCTTAAATGAGATGTTAAAGCGGCTTAAAGTTGACACCTTCTTTAATGAATATTAAATATTATCGAATGACCTATAGGAAGCGCCGGAGGAGCATCAGAAGGCAAATTATACTTTGAAAAACATGGTTTTTGAAAGCTCCAAGAAGAAGAATTGAGGGCTACAGTGCAGAGTACTTCGATGGATTAATTGATTTGTGTGAGGACTGATTAATTCAGGCGATTTGATAATCAAGACCGGCTGGCATTTGTTTTCATTTGTAATTGTCGTGGGCGGCATATTTGTGGCGGTAATACCAGCATAAGTACGTAAGTATATGAGGGATGATGGCGGCGGACGGGAGTAATTCGCCCTCCGTTCCAAACATATATACAGACAATTGTAAACCAGCTGACTGGGAGAAGACCATTGAAAATACCGGCGAGCAATATACAAATGCAAAATGTGACGTGTTTTCTATGGCTGTAAGTATGACACGACATCAACACAATGTTTTCATTCTCAAAACTTTTGGAAACTGACTGTGGACTTTAAATTGATTTAAGATCTACAGTAACTGTAAGTTTGTTGACGAGGATACAGCAAGGATATTGAATATACTGGAAGTTTGTTTGTCAAGATGCTCAGTCAGTAGTGGCACTTGATCAGACAGTTGGACAAAGGCTTAATGGGAATTAATTAGACTGATGACTGTTAGTGTGCTGGTAATTGAAGTTTCGCTTGACAGCGTGACAAAACTTTAAGTGGCTTATATACAATCTGCAATAATGTGTTGGGGTTTGAGGGAGTAGTTGTTGAGGTATGAAGGCAGAAAACTTGAAAATACATTTCACTATGCTCTCACAGTCAGTACTGATTTTGATTGGAATTGTTTTTTACAGGTATATCATAATTAGGAAAAAGTAGCAAGTTACAGAAGACAGTAGTCGCAATGGGCCTGGGCTGTAGTACCTTGAGGGAGCTCGACACGAACGAGAACTTGAAACGGTTTTGCGGAAGCGAACCGGTCGGTCCTAATGATTTCATATGGAACAAATTGGTTTCGCACTCGCTTCCGCCAGTATTTTCTAGGTAAAAGAAGAATGAAATTGGATGATCAGAGGTTCTCGAAGGGACGTAATGCTAATTACTGACGATTTTGGTTTCAGAGAGGACAGTTTTATGCTGGATACTTGTGTGGAAAGCCTGAGGAATGATTTAATGAGGAACAATTTGATGACTGGCAACTTTCCGTCGTTGGTCAAGGTGTTTGTTATTCGAGCCAAAGAACTGCAGTCTTCCGTCCAAACTTCGGAGTGAGTTGTTAGAGTCGAGCGCATGTAGATAATGGACTTTAGCGAAGTTTTTAATGTCTCATTATTGTCTTCCAGCTCTATGTTTATATGGCAAGCTTACAACGGGTTGTTCATTATCCGAAACTGTATCAAATATTTTGCCGAGTATTGCACTGAAGATGTGTTCATCCGACAGTTTACGGCAGATCCTACTTGTAAGTTACAGGACATCAGGGCTTCCAGTACGCTTATGCGGGTATAACTAACAGGAATTTTCTGATCATAGTGTCGCCTCTTCGGGTGCCGGTGAACGGAGAAGGTTCTAGCAATGTGAATTCCGGGCACAACCATGCTGATCAAAGCATGGGTACAATGGAATCGCTGATTGAAACACTGGTGCAGATAATAGCGGATCTCCCTGTCAAAAGTTTCACGTATTTGCTTCATCTGGAGGCAATCAACACGTTGTTAGTGTTGTTGTCCACTCAAATGTTTTCCAATAGGCAGGCGATCCATTTACAACCTTACAAGTGAGTTTCTGAATTACGGCTCCGAAATCCTGATAAGTTTTGCTGGATTGTAGTGTGTTGTTCATGACTTGTGGCGTTCCTGACAGGATTCTGTTTGAAGAAGATGACGCTCAAAAAGCTGCTTTATTAGTAAAAGCATTGTTGTGCAATTATATTAATCAGAGAAATCCACCGTATTCTGTCTGGCAGGGACAAGACGCTGGAAGTCTAGTTTTGGGAGTTGCGAGTAAGTGCTGGTTCAGATATGCGAGGAGATGTGAACAATAATAACAAGATGATTTGTTTGTTTCAGGTGGAATCTGGAATATCATGAAGAAAGGAGTAGGCTTAGACAAAGCTAAAGACCCCCTTGATGCCTTGAAACAGTACAATCTCGCTGCACATTCCTTGTATTTACTGCTGGTACTTGTAAACCATTGTACGGCAAGGAATGAACACGGGCCTGTAAATCATTACCGAGAGGCTTTGATGACTTTCGTCAGCGACAATAGTAAGAATACGATATTCCTTTATGTACTTAGCTTCTAGGTTCGAAAGTCAAGCTCCACATTTATACACGGTTGGTATAAACATTTCCAGATGAAGATGCCCTCCCAGACGCGACAATAGCGTTTCGATTGAGTTATCCTAGTCTTTATGAAACCATCTGCAAAGAAATGAAGAGTGACGACACAACGCTCTTGCTTTACATGCTGATACACCGGAACAGTTCTTTTCGGTCTTATGTCATGGCCCGATCTGATATTGAGCAATTGGTGAGTATGAACAAGTTCTACTTTGTAAATGCCCAACTTTCATGTTATTTTGAACCCTTTCTTTGTTCCTCAGGTGTTACCGATTTTGTTCACCTTATACAATGCACCAACAAGCACATCACATCATATATACATGTCCTTGATAGTTTTGCTAATTCTAAGTGAGGACGAGCTGTTCAATCAACAAGTACATGATATCGTAAGTTCCTCGGATTGTATTCTATAGTATGGCAAAGACCGTAAAAAATTATGAATTACGTTGACAGATTCTGAAGAATATATCCTGGTACACCGAACGAACTATAACGGAAATTTCCCTTGGAGGCCTGATGATCCTAGTGGTTATTCGCACAATACACTACAATATCCTAAAGATGAGGGTATGTTCTGTCGTTGAGGTTTCATCTTTAAAACAAGGTCGATATTATGATCATGTAAATCTATAGGATAAATACCTGCACACAAACTGCCTGGCTGCGCTTGCCAACATGTCATCAAAGTTCAGAGCGTTACATCCGTACGTAGCCCAGCGTTTAGTAAGCGTGTTTGAAACTCTCGCTAAAAGACACTCGAAACTGCTGGAGAAGCTGAACGCTGGTTCACCTGTTGAAACTACAAAGGAAGAGTCTGAACAATCTGCTGAGATTGTAAGTTAGCGGAAGTTTTCTTGGTATGTTGAAATCTCGAAGATGTCACTACAACTATCATTATTATTCTGCAGGTACAAGATATTAATGTTCTGGAAGAAGTAATACGCATGGTCTTGGAAATTCTGAATTCTGTCCTCACACATCAATTGCCACAAAATCGCCACCTGGTGTATACATTGTTGTACAAACGAGCAGTGTTCGATATGTTCCGGAACTACAACGCAACTCAAGACCTTGTGACGAACATAGATTTAGTGAGCTATTCGATATTTTTAGCTACATTTACTGTGTACAAATTACAAACAAGTTAATTTCACCTTTTACAAATCAAACAGGTGATAAACTATTTCAACCAGAGACTGGGCCTCGATAACCAAGACCTGAGCTCTTCGGAAGTTATGAAAATTGTCGAAGACAGCGTTCTTCAGTGGAAGCCAGATTTGTTGAATGTGAGTAATATCAAACATAATCTCTGATGAAATAGCTGAAAGATCTCGCTTAAGTTTGAACACTTATTACAGAAATTTCCCGATCTTAAATTTCGATATGTCGAGGAAGATCAACCTGAAGAATTTTTCATTCCTTACATCTGGTCTCTCGTGTATCACAAAAGTGGCATAAATTGGTCGTCAATGAATGTCACTCTCTTCAGTCCAGAAACTGAATTTGTGCTAAGTACAGCTGTGTGAAGCTTCTGTGGAACACTTCTTGGGATACCTCTGGTTCTGGGCCCTATAGGGCTAAAGAACGAGTCATATCTAATATCAAGTCACGGAACTTCTGCTTGAGATTGATTCGCAAGTTTTGTTGCTAGTCCTACTGGTTAGGTGCTATTCTATTATGTGTAGTTTAAGCTACGAGAATGAGCTGAAAACAACTTGCTGTTAGTGAACAAATTTCAGAATATTTTGCGTCTTTTTATTTATCATGATTACTAAGCGACATTATCGTGCGACACAAATATATTAAAGCGAACAAAAATCGTCACTCCACTTAGTAACCGTGATTGTACTTCAATTCGATTCGAGGTATACATTATAGTCGGGTTCGCCTTTCCACAGGTCCAACTTTAAATACATCGAACGGGCTACGCAACACCAATTACTGAATAGAAGTCAGTTAGCGATAAGTCTAAGCGTAAAACCAAGATGGTAGCTTATAGTTATGCGATTCTCGACGTATGTACAAGTTGCGTATAATGTATGCGCATTCACTCATAAAAATATTTAACAAACTGGTCTCCTGTGGTTCACTACGCAGTTCGTGTCTCCATAGACGTTAAAAATAGGATTGGTGCATTAAAACAACCCTTAGTTTAGGGCTTTGCAAACCCTAATCATCCCGTGTCACGATCTTCACAAGCAGCCAAATTTGTAAATTGATAGAACACCAAGATAAAATAGTCATGCTTCGGAATTTCTCACATTCGGTTCGGATTGAAGCAGGAACTTGAATCATCGCTTTGTTAACAACCGGGAATTTCGCCCACATCCACCATGAAATAACACGATAGTCCTAACTCGAGACCACGAAACCCTGAACCTACGTGTATATCAACAACTTACTTTAGCATCGTTCAATTCTTTCGATTGACGAAAAATGAGCCTAGCTTCAATTCAAGATTGTGACAACGGTACTCATACATATAAAAAACAATTCCCTGTATCAATCCTCTCCTTAAAGAATAACGCAACAGCGGCAATATCGCTGACGAGGTCCACCGACAGGGGGTGGAGGGGTCATTGGGGCAAAATATGCATGAACTCCGATGTTCGGTAGATGATTCTGCAATATCAAAACGTTTTTCTTTTAAAGGAAATAGGACATCTAAACTCAGTTAAAAAGTAAGAAACTTACACGTAGTCTACGGATTCCGTTTCTCGTAATCAATTGACAATCGTATAAATCGATTCGCTGTAAATTATGGCAAGCAACAAGATGTTCCAGAGATGCGTCGCTAAGTAAAGGGCAATTATCTAGTTCGAGGATTGTCAAGTGCTCCGCAGCGCATGGACCCATACCAAGAAACCGAATGCCGTCATCAGTAATTAATTCACAATGAGATAAAGTCTGTAAAGACAAAGGTTGTAATGCGCGTTCACTTTGCCAGATTTACAAAAGTGAATAAAATTTTCTTACAAGCTGCTCCAGTCTTGGGCAACCATTGGCGAGAAACGCTAGTGTGTTGTCCGTAATTTGTACACAGTCTTCCAGATCCATTCTTTCCAGATAATGACAGTTCTAGAATGCGAAATCCGTCGATTAAACACTTTTCCGAGAATACATATTTGTTTCATGTTCAAATGGGATGAAATTTGCAAATTGACTATTACCTTAGCCATCGCTTGAAACCCATTGTCCGTAAAGTGCATACATCCAGCAGCTTCGAAGGTACTCAGTTTGTGACAATATTGGGCCAGGGCCAATAAAGACACATCGGTAAGATTTGGACAACGGCTAACACACAAGTAGTGAATATTCAGACAATTCTGGGCAAGTCTTTGAATCGCATCATCAGTAATCGTCTGCCGAGTAAACAATAAATTACAAAAAATCTGAGATTTCTATGACATCCACAAGGCAACAAATATCTTACCGCAGCACCTCGCAGATTGACAACTTCCAACATGCTACAGTGGGATGCTAGATGGAACACACTTTCATTGTCAACAAACGGATCGCCACTTTTCGCAATGAAAGTTAGAAGCTTGGGACATCCTTGAGCTAGATACTTAATACCTACAAACAGCGAAGGTCCCTTATAGCGGTATGTTACTGTTTATGGCTCAAAGATGTAATACTCATCTTACCTCTCTCCGTCACACGGTCACACCAAGATATGTTGATGTGGGTGAGATTCGGACATCCATCTCCTAACGCTCGTAAAGCCTCGTTTGTGATGCTGGAACATGATGTCAAGTCTAACCGTTGCAACTTGCGGCCATTCCGACTCAAATAAATGCATGTTCTGGGAACAATTAAAGAGTTAATGTTATGACCAAGCTGTAACCGTTAGTAATATAAGAATCAGTCCACTTACAAGTCCGAAATTTTGGTACAGGTATCCAGATTTAGATCTTCAATGTTATGACAATGTTGAGAAAAGATCTTCATTGCACTATCCCCCACGAATTTGCATCCTCGTAAGCTCAACTTCTTCAAGAAGCCGCCAGACCTTCGCGCAATATTCTCCACAACCGTTCCCTGAAAGCAACCTTTGCATTAGCCATTTCACATTTACAAAACTTAAAAATGTCTGTAATGAGCATACCTCAATGTCAGTTTGGAAGTCAAATAAATTGATTTTCTTCCAATTACTGCCATCTAATGCCAGCACATTCCAGGAACGTGAAACTTGTGCACAGCGACACAGGGCGACGACGTCCAGAAACGAAAATATCCTCAAGAGTAGTTCTTTTGGCAACTTGAGGTTGATCATAGCCTCTTCTTCCTCCACCAACATTCGGTTTTTCTGTAAAAACATCAAGGTCATTTAGTTTGTACTACCCAGATTTAACCCTCTACAACTTTTGGAATGGAAACCCGGTACACACCTGGTGGTGATTATTATGGTTATGATTGTGCTTCATCTTGCTGGCACAATGAACAACAACTTGAACAATAACAACGGGGTTTCCTAGAAACCCGTAACAAGATTACGTCTCACTCTCGGCACAACAAGACATCTTGACTCTTCTTTGCACTCTCAACCTAAACATCTAAATGAATGTAAAAATTGTCCACATCTGATGTCGGGAGCGTCTCAAACTCGCCATTTTCACCCTTATCGGCCATGCCAAGCATATTCTTCTTCAAGAAACACAATTAGCACTAACTTTTTATCACAGTCTATTATGTAACGAGGGTAGATTCCTCGACGAGCAACATGGCTTCTGCTAATGTCGCTGATCTGCAAATACAGGAAACAAGAAGAATCGTAATCAGCCATTCAGGACAGGATTATCAGTAAATACAACGTTATCTACTTTATAATTTCAAGCATCCTAGACACTAACCTGGTGACTGTTGTTATGCCATTCGGATTTGGTCAATCGAAGACTGAAGACTTGCTTGAAGTTAGCCTGAAATAGAAAAACAAGGAAAGTTGAGAATCGATCTTGCATCAACTTACTTACACGTACTATATATTAGTTAGTTCTAACAGCAGTACGTTTTGCTCTCTTGAAGTCAAAAGGTGCAAACTTTGGATCTGACAGAACCTAAGAACAGGTGCTGGAATGTATTTACCTATATTTAACTTTGATTGGCATGATACAGTGTGAGATGGATAGATTATGTAAACCAAAACAAACAAAAATAAAGGCTGTCGTAAGCCTGATTGAGGCGAAGTCAGATTTTGACACCTAATGACACTTCAGGTGGTAACAGTATCAGTAAAGACTTTGAATTTCTGACTTACCAGGTACTTGAGACAATTTCAAAAAGTTGTTATGTCAGCGAACTGATGTTTCGAAGTCAAAGATAAACAATGGCTTTTCCTGTCTCCAGCTGACTGCAAGCCAGCTACAAGGCAAGGGCTTACTGCGAAGTGTTTTCCGAGCAGCAGCGTTTTACAGTAGTATATAAGCTGCATATTGCAAACACAAAGGAGAAGAAAGCTCTCAGCCATCTCTCTCCAGGTTATTGACGAGAGCCAGAATCCAAGAAGGAAACCGAATGTCCAGAGTTCCTTGAATGCGCGGTCATTTTAAACTTGCCATGTGTTTTGTCAGTTCTGACAGATTCCTCGTATTTTCGCAGATGTTTACATTTTAATTCGCTTCAGGACACATCAACATTTAAACGCTTAAAAGCTATACAGCATACTGTACTAATCGAGGTGCTATTTGAAATTGACTTTTGTAAATGTTAATTTGGGGTAAGTTCGTAAATTTTGTAATTCGAACGGGTATTTCGCATTTGCAGACGCTTTTGGAGTATTTATCTTATGGGTTTTAATAAGGCAGCAGAAGTCACAACATTCAACAGCAGCATAAATCATCGTTGCAGGGAGGGCAAATGCGAGTAGTAGCGTTGGCCAAGTGTCTCCAAGTTCCTTTACCATGTATCGGTAGAAAGGTCGACACTGATTTCTCCGACCCGATGATTTTGGAAATGGTTTTGTACATGTCCGGCGGCGGACCTGGTGTCGATTTGATGTTGGAAGCAAAGGAAAAGTTGACGCCGGTGCTGTGATTGTCCCTATTTCTGATTCGGTATGGCCATGAGAAGTGGTCCTGGGTTGTAGGATTCATCCCCCTGAAATCAGTTTAGGTTCTGTAGATTATCGTTCTGAATGCTCGTTGATCTGAAAGGTGTTGAATAGCGGATTTACAATGTAGGCACAGACGGAAATGTACGAGGGGGACATCCTTGATAAAGTGGGACATTGAACAAGTGTCGCATGTAAGCGTGGTTACCGGGCAAAGGACATGCTTTGTAAGAGTCGTAGTCAAAGTTCATGTGCTTCCCTCGGATTCGTTCCCGAGATTCAAAAGGACCTTCCATTGGTACCACTCGGAGCTTGATAGCAACATCGTCGTTCGCCTGAAATAGAGTACAAGTTAGAAAGCTTTGTAATGAAAGAATTTTGAAGTATGATGTATGATGTAATACCTTGTTCTTGCGGTCTTTGATGTACTGCAAATCCTCCAGACAGGTCTCTTCTACCATTCTGAGCTCTATAGGGGTAAATCGGCGATGATGGTAGTTGTAAGTCGACAGAAAAGGGTGAGCTGATCGAATAACCGAGGGAACATCGCGGTCAAATGTTGTCACGTGTTTCCGTTTGTGATGTCGATACTGTTAAAGCATTTCAAGCTTCTGAATTGTGAGCTAGCTAGAAGTACAAGAGGAGTATTGAAGCTGAGGTAAATACCACATTCCGAACTTGATCCGGGTAGACAGGGTCTCCATAAACACTTGGGTAGCCGTGTTTTGCAGGGTAGCTTGATTGAGTAATGGTGACATCGTGAACAGGGTGGGGGTTGAAGTTTTTGGTTGCCAACTGTGGACAAATGACAGCAGTACAGAGAGGAGTCATAGAGTTGTTAGCGTTGGTCTATCGAATGATTCAACCTTTGCTGCAAATTCAGGTTTGACGAAGTCAATTGTTTCGAGTTTTGCAGGTCGAACATGTTGTTCTGCCGCTTGCGTGAAGGTGTCCAGAGCCTTGAAGGGAAAGGCTTCTTTTGTCGTCGTTTTGTATGAATGCTTGAATATTTCGCATTCTGGCAGCAGTAATTCACGGGGTAAAGTTCGTGCAGTTTCTCGCTGTGTCAATTGGGAAACATATTAAATCTTGAATTGGTAGGAAGTTCAAATGAATGTATTACCGCTAAGCATAGGTTGGGTGGAAATTGTTCAGGAGTTCCTGTAACGTAGCTCTGATACGTTGTTGCACGTGGGTTGCACAAATCTGGAAAGCTGGCCATTTTGTTGCTGTAAGTTAGTGATGTATTTTAGTTTATTTTGCTGCTTCGATTTGTACTACGTAGGATCAACTCTGCTGAGCAGCGTTTGCTAGATCAATAGTTGCCGGTCGTGGCAACAGCTCTATGACAATGCCGAAATGTTAAGTTCGCGGAGAAAGAATCTCTACCATTCTTCTATTCTTACAGGCGATGGACCATGCTGAACCAACTGTGATAATTCCTCAACCAAAGACAAATAGCAAAGGACAGAAACAATGTACCTTTTACATCGAGAAAAAGAAGCGGTACTGTCGTGTTGGAGTTTTACGGAACTACGATTTTTGCGCAGAGCATGCTTTAAATCAAGAACAAAGTGAAGAGTTCAAGCGGGTAAAATGTCCATATGATGGCTCACAGTAAGCGACTTTCCAAGCAATTCATAATTGGTGAAATACTGCTATTTTTGAGTTAAATGGTTGTTTGTTTACTTTTCAGCACGTGTTTTGAAAAGATGCTTGAAGACCATCTTAAGCGATGCAATAATCGACCCAAGGAATCTCCACCATATTTCGAAGAAGGGTTGAACTCTGAAGAAAAATCGATCGAAGCAGTAAACATGAAACTGGCTGATCTAGAAACTGATGAACTCCAACGTCTGATTAATCTGGTACAAGATGTACATAAACGTAAGCGGGCTTAAATCGGCTTTGATTATTGATTTGGCGTTTAGCGTTAAAACAATTCTAAATGTTCACAGGGGTATCGCCTGCGATACCTGAAAGTTTCGGGATCCATCCAGCAGTAGCATCTGAAATGCTACGCACCGATATCGGAGATAGCGTTATGAAACACCTTGTTCAAAACTCTGCGTTGCTGTACAATCTGGAGCCGCTATTGGAAAAGTTAGACTCTACTTGCTTCCTTGAACTAGGTTCCGGAAGAGGTAATGTTGCACTAACTGTGAAATCCCGCTAAGTTATTGCAAAGGTTTGTTACATCAACTTTATAATAGGTGGGTTAACATTTTGGTTGGTCAAAGCGTGGGACGCTCCTAGCAACACTTTCGTTCTTCTGGACCGTTCCAGTCATCGGCACAAAAAGGACAATAAGCTAAAAGATTCTGGAACCAAGATAGAGAGAATACGTATAGACATTGAGCACCTGAAATTGGACAAGTTGCCTCCAGTGGTTGATTCCACTAATATCGTCGGTGTTTGTAAACATCTTTGCGGTAGTGCTACTGGTAAGTATTCTAATCATAACAAAACTATGCTGGGGTGATCTCAGTGGGCCTATCTTACATCATTTTTGTCTCGGCAGATATGGCGCTGAAGTGTCTTCTTGGCACAAACACATCTCACGATAAAGTAAAAGCGTTAGCAATGGCGACATGTTGCCACCATCGGTGTACCTGGGAGGGATACGTGGGGAAGACTTACATTGAGGTAAAGGGCAATTGCTGTCGGTTATGCACTCGAGTGGAACAGTGTGAAATTGAAAAATTTTGACTTTCAGGAGTGGGGTATTACTAGGAAATATTTTAAATGTTTAACTGGTATTGCTGGATGGGCAGTGTGCGGGACTGGCAGAACGAAATTTGAAGCGCCTTCTACTGGTAATGAAGATTCTTCTCTCAACGTTGAAGAAGTGATTGGAAATCCAAAGTAAGCATTATCACGTTACCAAAAAAATGCTCTAATTTTTAAATATTTTGCTAAATAAGAAGGCTTGTTTTTCAGATATGCAGCTTTAAACCTAAACACCGAAGCGCGTCGCAAGATAGGAGTACAAGTGAAAGAACTTTTAGACTACGGCAGAGTTTGCTATATTCAAAGTTTTGGTTTCCGTGCAAATTTAGTTCATTACGTTGATACCGTAACAACTTTAGAGAATGTAGCAATTATCGGTAAACTGAGTTGACGACAACATAAATAGCAAGAAATGTTATTGACATTTTAAGCATCATTAGTTCATTCGTCATCTTCTTCCAGGTCTTCAGGTTCTTCTTCTTCTTCCGAAACTGCGGAATCTGTACTAGAAACCGAAGCTGTTGTAGTTGCTAGCTGATCATCAGATTCTTCAGAAGATTCCTGGAATGGAATATTTGATCAGTTCTCATAATCAATCGTAAACTACCGCGGTTATTATTCAACAACTTACATCCAACTCGAACTGATACCGTGGATATTGACAGGGGTAACACTTGATTTTGCCGATTCCCTCAGGATTGGCGGTGCAGTAACACTGCTGGCACGGGGCGACTTTGGCAGTCTGGACTACGCGCCGACTGAAGACCTTGGTGAAGTGTTGGGTCATCTCAGATTTCTTGTTCTGTAGCCTTTTTGCAGTAAACACGGAGCCTGATAAAAGGATGGGGTTTCAGTTAGTCCCAATTGATACAAATAGATTAATAGTTAAAAAATGTATAATTTACCGCCAGTTTCAAGAGCCAGGGGTAAGCAGTGACCCAGCACTTTTTTCGGAGGTTTGACCAGTTGTCGCATTTTAGTTTCGCCCCGCAGCGCTGGTTGGATGGAATCCGCTTTAGTGAATCCGAAATTAGAGTCCATTCCTAAAAATTTTGAGTTTAAGCAAAATGAACAATGACATTCATTTACGTTCCTAGAACAGGGTAGTAGGAGTGGCTGCAGTGATTCGAGGGAAAGGTTTCCGGCTTGCTTTGATACAAAATGGATGGAATTTACATGAAAATATTTCACACTCGGTAGCATGAATTCTTGACGATTGGAGACCAGAAAGAAAAGTGAAGAGGAAAATGATGTGGGGGTAAAATGTCTGAATTGTGAATACTGAGCATGTCCTTGAGGTGAGGGAATAAATGGGTTTTGATGGGAAGATGTTCCTAACGAGAATCATAGGTAGGTAGACGGGAACCTGCACATGTATGTAGGACGAGGACTATAGGACCGGGATGTATACGATTGAAAAATTACCGAAAAACTTTTTGCCGCTGTTCTTGGTCTCGAATGAGAAATCATCATTCATCAGAATATGGAGGGTAACATCTTGTTCGAGCATGGCGTGGTGAATAGCGGAGAAATCCATCTGGAATAAGAAATGTCATTAATTAAAACATTTCCTTCTCCGGGTAGCACAATAAGCCGATGCCAAAAGACGACAAGTCCTTATGGATGGATGACTGGGTGAAAGCCAGCCAGGAACGCCAGGACGGAGAAAGGAAACAAAACGTTGCCAGGAACGGCGCTTCAAGTCGGACATGAAGCATAAGGAAGATACAATTCTTGAAGAAAAAGGTGGAAGAGAAATTTGTCTTGGAGACAAAATCCTCGCAGGCCTCCACCACCACCGCCACCACCGCCATGAACAAGTATAATGGAGACATGAAGCAAATTTTAAAGAAGTTGTTCCAGCTGCTGGAAGGAAAGATTTATATGAAATGATGAGACATTGTGTAATTATAGGACACAAACCGTCATTTGTTGAGGCTGGCAAGTGCTGCACGGGATGAGGATGAACGTCTTGCTGACGCCAGGTCGGAAGTCCATTTGAAGAGCGAGAGCGATGGCTTCGAAAATGTCCCGTGAGCCATTCCCTAATTCAGCAAAGATAAAATATCAGAAGGAGCGTCGATTTTAATCCATCATATATTATACCAGACATAGCTACAAAGTTTTCGGAACAAAACGTCCTCAAGCTAGCGACTTTAAATTCGTTCGTCGCCGAATCGGTGGACCAACTGACCGACGTTTATGTGCAGTGGGCGGCTCATTGGGGTACAGAAATACTTGGTTTTGCTGCTTGGTATGGAGGAACCTGACTGACTGCGGTTAAGGATCTGTCGATCTTGTGTAAATTTATCCTGTTTAACCGAAAGCTCTGCTGATTCCGTTGCCAATTATATGGCTGATTCCCCTCGAATTGAGTGAGTTGGGGATAGAATTCGGTGCATTATCGTGGATCAGGCGGAGAGCTTTCTCCAAGTTACGGCCTTCTTTATGTAGACAAGGGAAGAGAAAGAACGACATGGCCATTCCGCTCGTCTTCTTTGACTCGAATGAATCCGTTTACTACTATTATTATGAGGGGATCAACACTAGAGCTGCAAGGATCATGGGGCAGATTCCGAGAAGGATAAAATTCGACTGTATAAGGAAATGCCACCAGTCATAAAACACATGGCAGCCGCATAAAAGTAAAACAGGCTCAAGAAACTTTTCACACTATTTTTGCTCCATTGTGCATCAACTGTTTAGAAGTTGCTTTTGCCCACTTTTCTCTCCATCTCTAATGGCCTCTTCTTCTCCTTCTATAACCAACTTCCTTGGTATGTAGTGAGGCCAATTTCTTAGACAAAGCTCTCAAAAGTGAGCCTACAAAATTTGGATTCCACTAACCTGGAGTGATACTCGTTCCAAAGGCGGAGGCGAATGTAATCGAAGGTTGGGTGAAGGCTTGATTGTTGTGGGTAAGCGGGCGAGGTTTGTCAAAGACTCCGTTTCCTCCGAAAACAACAAGGGCGTACCTGGAGAAACAAGGGAAAAGTTGGTAGCACAAACAAACTGTGTCTAATGTTCAAGTGGCGAAACAAACTCTTTTTCTGAAATTCGGTTAAAACCCGGCACGGGACAAAAACAAGCTTCTCATTAACATTCCCGTCAGGCGGCATATAGGCACCTGCCATATGTGATTCCGTTGAAACAAGTTGGCTCCGCGGTGACATTTTGCCTTGGCCACTTTCACCTTTATTCTTTTTTCCCACCTCCTCCTCCACCTCTTGATGATCATGGCGGAGGTGTTTTACTTTCTCCTGGCCTTGAAATACCACAGAAATTTTGTGTACCTTTTGTACGCATTTACTGGAAGTGGTTTTTTGTAAGTTGTGAACGTTGTTGTGCTATTTAATCAGATCGTGCAGAATTACCACAAATCTCGGAGACTTTCAACATTTGCGGAGCAAATCTGTGGGCCGCACTGCGAGCTCAAAAGTTCTTGTACTTTTGCACTGGCCATTAAAAGGAAACTGTTTAGCATTCATGTGGTACAAACTGCATCGAATTTACACAGGGAACACCACTTGCAAACAGTGGCCACGGAAATGGGAGCGACTTTGTAAAACTTTGGCTATCTAAGGCAATAATTTCCATCTGTTTTCTCTGAAGCGTTTAGCTCTTTTGAAAGAAGACGGTGAAAGTTGCTCTCGAGTCCCAAAAACTCTATAGAATCAGGAAATGGCCTGGACATGTAAAGGGCCAAGGAGATACCACAACACAACTGAGGATTCGGGTTGGTGTATAACAATGTAGAAATTTTGAAAAGGGCTACTCAAATGAGGATAACGCGTACCTATTGGGACCAATGTTAGCTTGTGACAATTCAGCTTGGAGCTTTTCCTTGAGCAGGTCCAGTTTCTTTTGAGCAAGTAGGTTTTTGTTGCAGTCCTTGGCTTCAACAATGAAGACGACGTCGGAAGATGTAGTGCTTGTCGAAGCATTTACGAAGCGGACGTCCCGATCAATCATTTCTTCGCCATTCAGTTCACACCTGGTGGGTTTCAGAGCAAGATGCAAAAATGAATATATATAAATACATAGTTCCGCGAAAATACAAGCTTTTGACAGGCTTTTTCATAACAATAGACAAAGCTCCAGCTCACTTGATACAAGTTGACGGCATTTTCACTTGAATGTCGTATCTCGCGCAAGTCTTTACATAGGCTTCAGCAGCGGTGCAGACGGAAGACTCGAGGTTATCGTTGGCGCACATGCCCATGAATGGATCCACGTTAACCTTGAAATGATTAATCGGCGTATGTTCATACCAAAGTGTGCATGTTATCCGGTAAATTATTTATGAAAGCTATGAATTATTATAAGACTTACAGTTCCGAAACAAGGTTGGAGGGATGATAAATACGAAGCAAAGAGCTTGTTACATGGGATTGAAGGGGAAGATGGGCCTGTGGATACCTTGGCGAGGTTGAAGGCAGAGCCGGGATCGATGCTGCAGGTTGGGGAAGTGTCTTCAGAGATTTCCCAGGATTTGATCATTTTGTGGGTACTGAAGGCGTCAGGGTTGGAGCGGTTGGCTATGATCATGTCGGTTGTGTATTCATGGTCCATGGTTCCGAGAAGACCTCCGATTTTACGAGAGTACCAGCCTGAAGCGAAAGATTTGGGTTGAAACGTGTGGAAGGTTTGTTATGTTACAGGAAATATGTTTACCTGAAATTTCAATGTCACAGATTTTGTAGTGCATATCGCAGGAAATGGCGACACCCTTGGAGGACTCGACAATGATTTTATTGCCCATTTGATAGCCTTCGACGTAGGGATATTGGACCGGAAGTGGTAATTTGGAGCTCTCGTTCTTCTTGACAGATTTGAGGCTCTGGAGTATAAAGGGTTTTTGAAATTGTACAAGTTTGCAGATTCAATTTCCACATGGTGGGTTTGTTGGTACATACGTTGTCGCTGAAATCGATGGCGAGTGTGTTCCTCATGACTGAGACGAGGATGCTGTAAGATGGCGCTTTCTTCTTCTCGTCCAACGTCTTGAGAACAATACTAAAGTTGCCGTCGACCAAATCGCCGGCCAACAAAAGTCCACACGAATTTGAAGAAAAGTTGTACACGAGTCCGTCAAATGTTAACAGGTAGCTGGAGCCCACGATGGTCGCGTGACCTGAAAATTGTTGCGTGAAGCATTTGTTTGTACACATATACACTACGCCTGCTCCACCCTTCAGGGTGAAGTGTAAAGAGAAGGAAAAAGTGCGCCAATTTGATTAGGGTAATTATGTGTTTTGATTTGATTCTCGGACTCTTTTCTCATGGCAGTAGTTTGCGAAAAAAGAAATGTATACATACATGCACACATGTACATGCGGTTCTGGAAGGAAAAGTGTGAGAAAGGAACCAAGCGTTTGATGACCGAATTCAGGCTAGCAACACCACCAGCAAAAAAGACATAATGTGTTTGTTTTCCGCGTGCTGGATTTTTGAGCAAAAGTTAACTTGGAGCGCATATAAGGAAGGATGGGGAAAATGTATTGGAAAAAAGCTTTTGGCTCTTCTTTGATGATTCATGTACTCTGGAGAATAACTTGGCGAAAAGTTTTTCATGGAGAAACTTTGCTCATCCTGCTCTTTAGACGGTCAATTTGAGACTTGATCCCAATGTCCGCACTTCATTCCCGCTTTATGCAAAGGGTCAATTTTAGCGGGAAGAATTTTGGTGTCTTGTAGAACAATCTTTTGAGATTCTGCAGCCCGAGCTAACACCAAAGCACTTGTTTTTTTTCTGTGAGTGAGGCAATCGAGGCTAAATCTAATAGTAATTGTTCACAGGGACAAAATTCAGATTCCAGTAGAATCTCCTAAAATGTCTCCTACTCTCATAAAGGATGTAATGTGTAGCTCCAGCCATGTAGAAGCAATTTTAAAAATTGACTCGGTTCAAAGAAAAAAAGACGAAGCATAAGTAGATGGAGACGGTGTCCGCAAAAACTTGCGATTATTGCTGCTGAACCGCAAGGATTTCCATGAGATGAGAAGACTATGTATTCGCATCACGTACCTTTAAACGGTGGAGTCAATTTTTGCCAAACTTGGTTCCAGTTTTGGTGTGGCAATGTCTGCCACACGTTGGGTTCTGCAGGACGAAGAGCGTTTTTCAGCTTGTTCACCATACGATATTCGGGTAGTTCCTGTTTTGCAAAAAAAGAAGAAGAAGAATTGTACAAAAATGTTCACTTCCGGGATTCGCTCCTTAGGACGCGGGATCCACAAAGTGGTGCTGGAAAAATCTTGGGAACGCGTGTATTTTTGCGAGAAATCAACAAGAAAGTTGTTGTTTTGAAGAAGGTTAATATGGTTGTAGGGAGGAGACTGTGGGTTGTGATTGGATAAAAAGTTTTGTAATTACCAAGAGCATTGATGGTTGGTTGGGAAGCGTGTGAGTGTTTGAAAGGAAGCGGATGATCACATTATCGGGGAGAATTTAGGAGCGAAACGGTTCGACGGCTACTGCTAGATATACTATCAACTTTTAGTTGCATGTGTGTCTTTACACGTGTGTGTTTTTGGGTCGGTATCAGAGGAAATTACGGCGGGAAAAAGTGATTGGAAAGTAAAAGTGAACATGGCTGAAAGTACAAGGTTTTGAGGATCATGTGAGAAAGTTTTGTGTGTAAAATTGACGTCGAATGTAAATTAGATACAGAGGGAAAGGTGAAGGGTTAGGTTGGAGTAGGAAAGGACGGCATTTGTAAACGGTAGTAAAAGTACACACACACATGTGCGTAGAACTTACTTGGAAAGCAGGTGTTTCGTTGAAAGCCTTCCATGGCATGGGTAATTTTTGTTCCCATTCCATAATTCCTTTGTTTGGATCAAAGATGAATTTGGTTTTTGCCTGCTGGTG
>JAQGBJ010000042.1:0-84743 GCA_034698345.1 Sphaeridia pumilis
CACGCTTACATGCACAAAAATAATTAGTTGCTCGCTCATCGGTGTAGTGTTTCTGTAACTAATCGGGCGCTTTGAGAGTTTCCAAAGGCCGGTTACACAGTGTGGGTATACAATTCATTGTATGATCACGTATGTAACAAAATCATGAGAGATTTTGCAAAAAGTATATTGCACCAATGCTTTCCTGTTTCCCTCTGGAGTTGGAATTTTTTACTGAATTCATGTGCCTTAACCAAGGGTTGATAAAGGGTAAAATGGTTTGATTCACTCTTGAATCGCATTATTAATGACGCGATTGAGGATTGTTCGAGCTTTATAAACGGAAAACCTTTTGTATAATTAATTATTAAAAACGTGCCAGGATGGGAACAAACTGTCAGTAAGGATTATTTGTCCACAACCACCATTCAAAGAGTACATCAAATCAAACGTGATTGTGAAGTTTGAAGTGTGGGTTTTTAAGATGTATAGTGGCAAGAGGTTCCACCAGTTTGGACCACAAAGAAGTAGCAATTTTAGAGACGTAATGGAGGAGGACCACGCAAAACACCAAGTAACCCATTAATTTGAAACTATTGTATGTAGCCTTGGAGAAGAGAGTGGGAAAACTTTATTCAAGCATTTAGGGATTGACAATGACAGGGTTTCCAATGTGGTCTGGTGAATAATGATTGAGGACGACAGTTCAGCCCCCAAACAGCCATGTGCCCGCCCTTGGCATCCGTGCGCTGCGTGGGCGGTGATTGTCAACTTTGTTTCTCGAATAAACCCGTGTCAATTTTCAATGAAATTTTTTGAATGAGACAAATATTTAAAAAACAAGCGACATTGTTACATTTTGATGAAGCACAATTACCGCATTACTATTATATTAAGGACAAACGAACGTGGTGTAGAATTTTACAGGATATCCGCTTACGAAGGGCTTTGCCTACCGGTAAATTTTGATTCGAGTTTCAAATTTATTATTCAGTTACATTGATTCGAGTAAGTGAATCAGAGAACAAATTGTTGCTTTTCTTAAGGCGTAAAAAAGAATTGGAGTTTTGTTTCACAATCAAAACGTTCAGGTAAAAACCAATGTAGAGAATACTCATCGTGTTCGTTTAAAAAATTGAAGGAATTTCGGGCAAAGGACTGGTTGTGGTTTTGGTGAATTTCACACCTGGACCTTCAAACACCTTTGAAGATCAACAGGGACACTTACGGCACAAGTTAATTTTGAACTGCCAAATTTAACAGTAAAGTGTTTCTTGAGTACCAGTGGCAACTCAGCTGAGGCGTTGAATGGTGTCTGCTGTAGACAATGCAAGTTGGCTCCAGCCGTAACAAACGAAAACAATTAAAAAATGGCTGTTAATCCCGTGTTTTCCTTGAAGCTCTAATCGGATTTTTGTGGGCATGCGTTGTTAATGTGCGGTTCAAGAAGAAAGGCGCTGGAGAATTTGCTGTATTTATGTGTGTACATTTGTACATTATTTCATGCTCTAGTACATTGTATTCTATTGTTGTGCAGATGTGGTAATATTTGGGGAAACAGATGAAACTTTATTGTTTGAACAAGAAGAGAGATAATGACACTTGAAGGTGGTGCAGATGAGAAGCTTTTTGTCATTGATTACAGGTAGGCTGGTGATGGAAGAAGATTACAAGTCTTGTACAATACGCAATCTGCTTACTTACAAGCGGCTTAAATGCCTTTCGTCTATATAAACTTTACGCCGCGTAAAGCGTGTCAAGGAAGAAAATTTCGAGTAGTGAAATTGACGCTTTTAGTTTTCTCCCGATTAGACACAATACCTATTCAGCTCAACATAAAAGCATTTGCGTCAACACTATAATGCAAACTTGGGTTACAAGAAACAAAGTTTGGGCGTTGTTCATTCATGCCTTTTTCTCAGCCGTTAAAGTATATAGATAAATCCATCGTTTGGTTTTAGTCACTAATCCGCTTTCGTCAACTTTTGACAATCGTCGTGTTCCTCCTGAACCTTGCAAAGTAAGTGAAGTTTGTGGTCATCGTAAGATTGATCGAGGACTAAAAGCTTTGGGATTGTTTCAACAAGGTGAGTTGTGGTCTTGGGCTTTTGGTGAGGCCAGCTGAAATGATCTTTGCAGTTGGCAGCCGTAGTGGTTCTATTCTACTGCATATTTGCGATTGGTCCCAACGGAACTCCGGGCACTTTTCGGATTTGAAGCTGTTAGTGTGGATAAAGGTTGCGTCAAATATGTCAGCCAGCTTAATCGATCGCTTATTATTGGTCTCCCAGCCATCAAGAAGGAACGCCGAATTTTTTCTCAAAGATACATATTTTCCAAGAGGACATAAAAATTCTGAGGACATGGTTTTTGCGAGTCCAAGAATGTTTCTTGAGCATAAAAAATTACTAGCAGCATAAATGTTGTAGCGATTTGGTGTCACGTCCATTTTTCTGGTTCAGCAGTTTCGGACGTTCGGGAATAGACGCACCCGAAATAGAAAATTGATGTGCTCGCCGATAACATTGATGTGTAAGTGGTTAGCTAGATTGCATCAGGATCGGCATCAGATACTTGGATCCACAAAGAGATTCTATCTGGAGCAATTACTCGAGGCGTTCAAGTCTTTGGTGTTTGATCAAGTTTGATTAGTACCTTGTTTTGGAGAAGCATTTTTCGAAATAGGAACAAACAATTCAGTATTTTAAAGTCCATTGCGTAAATATGGACTAAACTGATGGTAAACCAAGGTCAAGCGGCTTTAAATATACGAGGAGAGAATCGCATTAAGGCCTGGACAAAAGATGGTATTTACAGATTGTTGGCTTACAAGTGTTTAAGTTACTTGTTGTTGATTGTTGTTAAACATAATGTTTCCTTGTGGTGACCAACGTTTCTCTCCTCGTCTTGTTTTCACTACACGGTCCAGCAGCTGAAGACACAAAGAAGGTGCCGAGCGGAGACGCACGAGAATCTTTGTGTAGAAACAATAAACTGTCAATTATTTCACGCTTGGCTGTGAATTTTGATCCTTGATTCATCATCCATACCTGTACACATGTAGTAGTTGGCTAAAAGGTGTGTGCCTTTGCCACTGACTCAATGGTCGGCAAATACGAGAAAGAACAAGACAGCAAATGCAACAATCGTATCGGGTTTCGAGGGTGATAATAACAACCAAGGAAGGCGTTTGTGGTCAGGTCAGTCTCAGGACCCATAACGACGACTGTTTGTTTGTTGTAATAATTTTTTCGGCGGCGGCCCTTGTTTGTTTTGGCTCACAAGGACTTGTTGGTGTAAAGTACAATAGAAGCTGGCGTTAATACCCGTCTTTTGTCTTGTTCCCAAAAAATATACACTTTGTCGAAAAGTACAAGATGAAATACTGTGATCCATCCAGAAGAGAGTATCCAAAATTAGTAAATAAATTTCTGTTTGCGAAACAAGCTTTTTTACTAAAAAATCTGCATCAACTTTACACTTTGGTGACAGAGCAACAAAAGCGGAGAAAGAAGTAGATTTGTGTACCTCTTTTGGAATGGGTGATTTAAGCGGAATAAAGGGCCAATAGATCTCCGTTTTCTTGACGTTTCGAATAGACTTTAAACCCTTTGTTTTGATGAAAGGCCGACGAGGTAGCAGTTTCTTTGAATGTCATTCTTGAACTTGTACCCGCGCCCCTCTGTGGGCGTAGAAAAACTATGTGCTTATCTGCCGTCGTGTGTAAAGAAGGTAAATCTGCACATAAATTTCACCTATCCTTCCAAAAGAATTTGACTCTGATTATTACTTGAGTCAGCACACCCACATACATTTTACCGCATGAGAAGCAAAAATAGAAGAGGTGGGGAAAAATAAAAGAGGGAGAATTTGGTGACAGTTTACAGCCTTGGAGAAAATTGCATCGGGTCGCTCAAGATCTAGGGAGAAAAGTATATAAGTCTTAAATTTATAGTTATCACCTGAACCTGTTTCTTGGCCGGATTACCCGCTTCAAAGATAGGCGCGTATATATAAAATATATAAGAATTGTCAACTTGGATCGTCTCAGTTGGAAAATCACAAGAATTGGATAAAGTCAAACTGAAATGGGTGTGCTTTATGACGTGAGAAATGAAAATGCGGTTGGTGGTGCGGAATAGGAATCTCATCCGTTTAGGCTAATGTCGTCTCACAATAAGGCAACAAGGGGGCACAGATCCATCTAATAGTACGCCAGAGAAAACAAGAGATAGACGGAGGAGGTGAACTGGAAAATTAGGACCCGGCCAACTTGTTTCAGTAACGGGAAAGGCTGGAAAAGTTGCCAATTATGTATTGCTACAGCCGTCAAATCTTGTACATACTGTAAGAAATTCCCGGGAAAGAATATAAAGATGGAAACGTGAGGGAAAGTTGCCTTAAAGGTGCTTGACAAAAAGGGGAGAAACTAAAGGTTTCTACTGAAGGATGCCACGACTAGTAGCATGTCGAATTCGCCTGTTTTGTATAGGATTAGGGCCTGCTTATGCATTTACCAGCGTACATAAGGAAACCGCTGGTGGTTACTGCTTTCGGTTCGGGGATGGAGTCAAATGATTATATAAACTGTATAATATATTATTGTGAATCATCCCAGGGAGTAGGGAGAGGAGGAGGCGATAATCGAATATGGATTGCGTGAAATTCAAGGCATTACTCTATAATATATATACATTCACCGAATGAGCCTTCTTGACAAGGCGGAAGAAGAACGTGCAGGGAATCAATTATTTTTGAACAGGTATCCAAAATGAACAGATTCCGGGCCTCATATTTGGATGCATGTTATGCACATCCCATAGTTAATGTAATTTGGTAGTTGTTCACGTGTACTCCTAAGCTCAGGTTTCCGTTCAAATTATATACTCTTGATGATGGAAGGGAAAATTGTCTTTGTTTTACTGGAATCCACATGCATACATGACATCATTAGATAGGCAGGAATCGGAGAATAACAACATGCTAAAAGAATCCACATTCGAGCGCCAGCGCTGAAAATTTCAAAAATTACTAGAACTGGTGCAAGTGGCACAGAAAGTTTTGTGGAGAGTGAGACTATGGAATATATTTCTTTGTAATGTTGAATTTGGCTGTTGACACGAGAGTTGATAAATAAAAGATTAAAAGCACATCTGCAGATGATGCAAGGGATGGGAAAAAAGGGTTGTTCGAGAAATGATTATTATTATGATTATTGGTGCCACTTGGTAGCGTCAAGGAAGCAAGTGGATGGATTGTTGTGAACTCACTTTTTGCTTTCCTGAATAGAGGAAAGTGATTGCATTTTTCATTTGCAAATTGTCACTATATGGAAGAATAAAGTGAGAGAGCTTTTGATCAAGTGACAGCGGAAAGAGGAGAAGGAGGAGGATTTTTAAATGATTGGAAACGGTTTGATGCCCACCAAAAGGCAACTTCAAAACACAAAAGAATCGGGAATCTTTACAAATGCTTCTTTCTGTGAGTGTGTCACAAAAAATGTATATTTGTCACACAACGCTTTTAGAATCGGCGGCCCTTTTTATTTTTTTTCAGTATGCAAGGCAATATTTTGTCAGCTCAAATAATTTGCACTTCCGGTTCAGAGCGCATCAAAATATAAATATTTTTTAAGTATATTTTTTGACCAATTTTGAATGTTGTTATTAGACGAAATTTGTCTAAAATGTACAATTTTATAGCTTGTACACTTGTACCACATGTCAGAATTGGTGTTGGATTATTTCATTCACTGCTGATCGAATGCCTACAAGTGTCTGACGTTGAAGAAAAAAAATACTTTAAGCTGGCAAGGTGGTGATGAAGGGTGTATGTGTTTCTGTGGACGGCTAAAGAAGAGTGAAAAAGTAAAGTTTCTTTGAAATGCTTCTAAAGATAGAAAAGTAATCGAGGAAAAGGCGAAAGGAGATATATGCGAAGCAGAAAGCAAGTTCAATCAAAGTCTAATTTCGGTGAAAGTGCTGGCTTTTGTCCTCCTTTTCATGGCCAGATAGCTTTTGGCAGTTGTGGATTTGAAAAAGATTTTCTCCATCATCCCTTTGATGACACGCATTTTATGTTGCTCTTGGTTTCTCCTCCTTCTTTCACTTTCTTGCAGTCGTCGAGAAACCCATTGACGACGCCGGCGGATTATGTGTTTCTTTACTGATACTCTTCACACACAAGCTACTTAGAAACTTGATGGATTTCGCCCGGCTTTCCGCAGTTTCCCTACGTTTCAAGGTGGATCCTTCTATCGCTAAATATTCCTCCACCTCCAGCTACGACAAGCCTTTTCAAAAGTTTAGACACACATTTCTTAGGACGTTCCTTCTTTTGCTAATCAAATCCTGCCCTGTAGGCTTGCGGCTTTATTGTGTGTTTGCAGAGTCAGGAATCGTGAATTTTACAAAGATGTTGGCGGCAGTGGCCAGCCAGCGGACAAATAATGTAGTAAAGACTTATTTGACAGTTGAAACTAATGCGGTTCGAGTCAAGGGCTTTTTGTATGCATTTACTTGGGCTGTTGATTTGATGGTGGTGGACAAATGGACTTTTGGTTGTTAAATGGACAATGAAAAGAGAGAGAGGGAGAAAGTGGACAAAAGAATAGAATGAAGAATATCCATAATATGCTATGATATTGGCGCTACTGACTGAATGAAGGAAAGCTGAAGGGGGGAGGGAAGACGGGGAAAGAGGTGGTTTCCGAGTCGAGTCTCGATGGGTTTGTTGGTGAATGGACAATAAGTACACTATTAATTAAGAGGTTGCGGACATAATGGAGATTTGAGAAGGAATGAAAGAGTGGGTGAAAATCGGCTGAAACCATTAATCGCCCCAGGAGATGAGGGAAAGTCAGAGAGAAATGAATGCATTCAAGTCGCCATGTAATCGTACTCGTATTTCTTCACTCAATGGCGTCCACACACGAAGATCATCATGGTCATCATCAATGATGCTTCTTTTTTTGCAGCACGCTTTCAACCAGATATATACCACAAACCACCGTCAAAATTCACCAAAATTGTTTTTTTCGGGCGTGTAATTGTTGTACAGATGGTATCAACTTTTGATATCTATAAATGTCGGCGAAAATCCACGTTTTTGTGTATAAATATATTACTTTTCAGTGTGGTAAAAAACGTCGAGAAATAGATTCAAAAATCCATATAGGTTGTTGGATCATCTACTAGGAGAAAATTGAGTTGTGAGTGTGAGGCGACATGAGAAGATTTTGATTCCCAAAGGTATTTTACACATTCTCACTCAAGTCTGTCCCCTTTTAAGCCCTTTTCGTCCCGATCCATTAACCTTGGATGAGGTTAGAAGATTGGCCATTTTATTCCCTTGTCGCAAATCACCACGCAACCATCATGCATCAGCTTCGAGGGAGACAAGTCGTAGTTGAGGCGTCAAATTGTACAAGTAAAAAGCCTGGCTGGTTTAGAGAATATTTTAAAGCTGTTCTTCGAGACTTGACTTTTAAGAACAAAAATATAAAAAATCAGAAAATATATCTGCAGAGTAAACAGTAATTAATTGTTGCTTGAGTCGATCAAATTGTTTCTACACGATTCGGAGTTTAATAACTTGGACTGGATCTTACATTCTCCACAGACAATTTGTAAATTCTTTAAAAAATCTCTGCCAGTAGTACAGAAGACAGAAATGCTATAATTTCAAGTTTTTCATGGACGGGCAACTATTGAGCCCTGTTACTTGTCAAGACCTATTATGTTTTGCGTTCGCATGACGTGGCTAATCGGTGAGATGAAAGGAATAATCTTCTTAAATAGCCCGTGTATCAGTGAATGGCGGTGGCTGTAGCGGGGAAATCATGTTATCAAACATGAACGCCAGGGGTTCAATAAGGTAAATAGACGGATATAATTTACCCTTACTCACTTTCAAGGAGGATCCTGCAGGTCTGGATCAATCAAAGATTGCCGAGAGAACGACTAAAGCTGGCACAATTGATGAGCTTTTCGTTGATAGCCCTCATGAAGGTATATTTAAGGATTTGGGCGTGAGTATAGGCTTTGAGCTGAGGGCTATATAATGATGTTTGACACCGTTCAGGGCGGCCGGTATCGGTCTCTTGATTTTTGTTCAAAGAATTATGCTAGGACCAAACCAGTCATCAAAAACTCGGTTTCTTGGTACATGTCTTACAATACAAAAATTTTTAGTGTTCTTATTCGAATCGAAATCAAATGACCGTTTCACCATGGATGAAACCATAAAGCTAAATCGTTTCTGTGAAAGACGCCCAAATTCTGCCATCTAGCGTCAAAAAAGACAAGCTTTTGTGTGATCCTCTTTCAAGAGCGGGAGACAACGGGCGCGAAATAGCAGTCAGTTGCTTCTGTGTAGGAACTGTCGTTCCTGCTGTATAGAACAGATCAGTGTGACCGTTTGGCGATACCGGCTGACGATCGTCAGATTTCGAAATCTAATAACTTGTCCCAGTTTAACTTTAATATTTTACTTTTGACAAACTTGAATTAGTCTACCTTTGTATCTATTGGGGTGTCAGCCCGTTAACCGAGGAATTTCGCAAGACAAATAGTGTTTTGTAAAGTATTTGTGCACAGAAACGCGGTTCCAGAAGACTTCACAGGCATCACAGAGGTACGCAACTTTTTGTTTACAAAATGCAATTAGTTGAATTTCACCTTCTTCAGCTTAATTTGAGCTTTGTGGCGTTTAGGTGTGATAGAACTTAATGGGCAACCATGGCTGCGAACAAGGAAAATATCAACGGTGAAGCAGCTGAAATGGAGGGATCGACTGAAGAATCTGAAGATGACGTCGAGATGCCCGAAATGGGCCACGCTTTTGACTTGAGACCATCGTATTTTGGCGGTGACATTCCCCGTGTTCGGAACTCAACCTACCTCAATGGAGATGATGCAGGTGTCAACAAAAGGCTGGAATTTGAAGACTACACAATCAATCAGGATCCCTCTGAGTCGGATGATCAAGATGACAGAATCAAGACTTATCTACGGCTAAGACCGGTAAAGACGAAATTAGTGAATATCACGGACGAGTTGAACAATGTAAGTGTGACTAACTTGGATTCGATTTGCATCATTGTATCGAAACATCATTTGACGATTGCTCAACTGTTTAACAGATCTACAAGGTGGAGAATCCCGAAACGCTTCGTGTCACTACGAGCCATTTGCGTCAAGCGCTGAGCCTAGGGGGGGACTCCAAGTACAAATTTTGCAAAATCTTTCGCCCCAGTGATACACAAAGCACTGTTTTTGAAGAAGTGGTAAAGCCTTTGGTGGAAGGATTTCTGCAAGGGAAAAATTGCTTAGTTTTCAACTACGGGGCTACGAACTCAGGAAAGTCGTACACCATTCAAGGTAAGTCGTAATAGATCGGCCTAAGATAGTGTAATTGTATCATTATTTTGTAATTTTATTCCAGGTTGTGGAACTCATTTTGGCATGTTACCTCGAGCGTTGGAGTATCTGTATAACACTATTGATGACAGGATTTGTAAAGACTGTGCGACGAAACCAGATTTTTTCAAAACTTTTCAAACTCTTACGGCCCTTGAAGTGAAGGAACTGAACACTATAAAAAGCAAGATTCTCAAGAGTGTGAAGCAGGTTAGTGAAGAGCTTAACACATCGTAAATGCGAATCAAGAGCTGAGAGTCATAATCTGGAATGCATTGTTATTCCAACCTTACAGAAAAATATGGAAGAAATGAATTCGTTCCGAGTCTCTTTGCTATCAAGAGCCTCGAATGCCACGGCTGGAACCAATAATCCTGTTCTTATGGATCAGATTTCTGCTGGGGCAGGTTAGTTATCGGTTTGATTTTGTCGTATATATAGGGTTATTGATTTCCATTTTAACCTGATATGGCTTGCAGATCTTTCAACAAACAGATTGTCAACGAATGATCCTGATGAGACCCTATATGCTATATGGGTATCTTTTGCGGAAATCTACAACGACCGTGTCTATGATCTTCTCGATGTTGACATAAGGGGTCCTAGGAAACGAGAACTTAAATTAATGACTGACAGGAAGGGCCGAGTACACATCAAAGGTATGCTGCTTGTTGATTGAGATGGAATTACTGTTCTTACACAGCGAAACGAACATATTTTTACTCTTTTTAATAACTACAGGTCTAACGGAAGTGTGCGTGAATGATGCTTCAGAGGCGTTTCAGCTCTTTTTAGCGGGGAAGAACAACCTAAAATTTGCTGCAACTCAGGCGAATGCAACGTCGAGTAGATCTCATTCGTTCTTCAACGTTAAGCTGGTATTCTTAGGATTCACAAATCGAGTGGTGTACCCTCGAAAGCTTGCACAGTAAGAAATACTTTCTGAAAGTTGTTTTTATATAGTTTCTGATGGTACCTGTTGACCGTATTTGTTCCAGAATGTCGTTTTGTGACCTCGCTGGGATAGAACGGGTAGCGCAAACAGGAAATTTTGGAGAAAGGCTGAAGGAATCCGGCAGTATCAACCAATCTTTATTCGTCCTGATAAAATTAATTCGGGCAATGAGGTAAGGCGTTTATCCGATTTCTAGCATGTGCTCTAGAAGTTTAAATTCAAGATTCTCTCGTTGTGGCGTAGAAAGCAACAAGAATCTGAACGCAGCACAACCGTGTTACCCATTCGGGAGAGCAAGTTAACCAAAATTTTCTACGACTATCTCATCAACTCCGTACATACGCACATGATTGTAAATCTGAATCCTGATCCAGTAATGGTGGATACGTCTGTTCAAGTGTTGCAAAATGCAGCCGAAACCAGCGAGGTAATTGGATGCAATTGTTGCAACATTGTAAAAACGGTGTCTGTAACTTTGGTCGCTCCTAGGTACTTATATGCCGTCCAGTTAAGGCTCCAGTTCATGAGTCATCATTCTATCATCAACTCCAAGCTTCAATTGTGCATAAGAAAGAGATTCGCCGACATCTTGATCAAACTATGGATGTAGAAGATACTCACCAATTGGCTAGCCCTGAATCGCCTGAATATTGCGTGTCTACTGTTGTAGCGAATTGCAAGTTCCCCGGCCTAACCGCGGAGGAGAAAATCGCTGCACTAGAGGAAGAAATACGACGACTCAAGGAAGAAAATAATACATTGGAAAGCAGAGTCCGCAATGAAATGCTGGAAGCTTTCGAAAAATTACAAGACGAGTCGGATGCCTCACAGCAGTAAGAATCTTACATAAGAAATGCTTGAGAAAACTAATGCTAAACTGTGCACTAACTAATTTGGAAATTTCAGAGTGATTTCCCAACGGCTAGAAACGGACAGGGCAGCTTTGAATGAAAGACGACTCTCTTTGGCTGCTCAAGTTTGGAGGGTGCACAAAAGTACTGAAGACAAGCAAGTTGGAACAAGTCCTGAGGCTCCAAAAATGGATAATATACAGCAGAATTTGCTCAATTCGCCTTGTCAAAACCTACAATCTTTAATGGAAAAGAATCATGTATGTTTTTGAAAAGTACTACCAGTCTTATAGTTCCGATACTGATGAATCTGTCCTCATTCGAATAGATCCTCCAGAATGAAGTTGATGAGCTGAAAATGTCGTGTCAGAGCTTGGGGGCATGTATCTCTGACCGAAACGGCACAATTTCTACCATGAAGTTACAAATGGAAAATGCTGAAATTTCTCACAAGAATGAAGTACAAAAAATGCAACAGATTATTGCGGTGAGCAAAAAACTGCCATTTTTCAAACAAAATATGAAAATCAAAAACTCAACATTGGGTGACCATTTTTTATTAGCTCAAAGACCAGGAGATCAAGAATTTGAAGACTACAGAACCTGAGAAGATGAAAATATCGGCTGTTGCTCAAAATGAAAAACTCAATCAAGCCTTACAAGAACAGATCTTGAAGAATCGGGTATGTGCAATGTGCAAAACTCTGCACAAATGAAATAGTTGCATCATGAAATAATAACGCATTTTTTCTGCAGGAAATTCAGCAAGATCTGGATGATGCCAAAACCTTATGCTTAGACTATGACGTGAAACTTGAGCAAGCGAATGTTAAGCTTACTGAGCTAAATGACAAGGTCAATACTATGGTGAGTTTGCTTTTTTGAGAATTACTTGTGGCGTCCCAGAGTTCAAGTAAACTGAAATGATAAATAAATTATATTATTTTGCAGTTTAAGGAGAAGAAAACTCTCGAAGAGGATAACGCAATTTTGCATATGACAATGGAAGCAAAGGTGAGTTAGCGTTTATTTCGACTTCCCTCTTTCCAACTTGGGTGGCACGAATGAAACCTATGTACTTTGTTCCACAGGATTCGCAAATCCAGGATTGCAAGAGAGAACACGCACAATTTCTCCCCCGAAGATCCAGTCGTCGCAAACACAATTGATTCAGATGCATAGCATATAATAAGAATTCTGCTTTATTATCAACGTAGTCATGTGAAATATATCTATAGTGTATCACAAATAAAGTTAAGCTTCAGTTCTCGATCCGCATACATGAAGTTCCTAAATGTAGAATTCAAGAGTTCTCATCTGAGCATGAAAGAGCGTTTAAATTTTTGGTACCAGTTGCACTAAAGCTGAAACTACTCTGAGCTTCCCCAGCAGCAGTGCTACCACTGGAAGTTAAGATTCGCCCTTGAGATTGCAACAGTGATTGTTGTAAACTCAATGCGTGAGACTGGTAACTGGAATTAGATTCTTCTGCTACTTCTGCTGAAGTTTCCGGTATTACACCGGTGTCATTCAATGTTTCAGAAATCTGATCTCGGGGGCTGCCGAAGTTTAGCGGACGAGGCTGTTTCCTCTTAGATGACTTCACGGATCCTCCATATACCAGAGAGCTTAGTCTGGCCTTTCTATTCTCTAAACTTCGTTGCTTATCTTGATGTATTTTAGGAAGCTGGAATGGATTAACCAGGGGCTGCGAAAGCAGAGGAATTGGGTTTTCGTTTACATGCTTAAACGAGGAGCCTACGGTTCCGTTTGGCTGAGAAATTTCGGATAATTTTGCTTCGTACTTCCATCGTTGGTCAGAGTACTCATTGGTTTGAACTGGGCAAGACGTCACCTGCAATCAATAGTGTTACAGTGAAGTTTCACAGAGCGGATGAACTTGAACTAATTTACTCGAAAATATTTACCTCTTTTGAGTTACAGCTACAATCCTTTCCATGAGATACTGCAGAAGTATTAACATCACTAAAGTTAGCGGACTCTTCAATTTTTGATCCTATGCCCACAGCATTTGATTCAGCTTCAGGACTAGATCCTGACCCTGGTGAGGCAGGTACAGTTGGAGTTATGGAAAAAGATTGTCCGAAATACCCAGTGTTACATATGCGAACCATATTTCCGGAAGGAGTAGTTCCATCTGAAATAGTAATAAGTGTAGGTCAAATCTGCTGATATTCCTATAAAGCTCTGTTTACGTAATTTACGAGTTACCTGCAGATTGCGACTGCTCAACTTTAGTGATAGTGATTCCCGGCGGTAGCTTCAATCTTGATAAATCTACCTCCGCGTTTGGATTGTGAGGATGGACGGCAGGAGGACTTGGTAGAGAATGTTTGGCAGTGCTTTCCGAGATTGTTGCATCAGACCAACTGGCATCGCCAACAGTTTGACCATAGGCGTTTGGAACATGGTGAGAAGATATTGTAGCGACTGGAGACATGGTGACTTGCGCGGGTACCATTCCTTCCATCGGGTGAGAAGTAGGTTCTGACGCCTTGTCTTTCTTTCGATTTCGCTTCTTCTTAGATTTCTTCTTGTCAGAAACTTCAACTTCTGGAGGACCAGAATCTTCAGGTTCACCATCAGGCTTCATAACTGCAAAAAATACGGATCTCATGTGAAACTTTGATCATGGCCGAGACAATTTGTACGAATATGCAATACCGTACCTTGTCCGTTACAAAGGGTATAAAGGATATCTTCAGCCCCTTGACGATTCTTCATACTGATAGTTACAGTTGTATCAGAATAATGAGGATGACGCCTTATGGTGACCATCTCTGGCGGCTTCGCTCCAGCTTCTTTTTGTGGTGCATTTTCGGTGGGTCCTGAAATTTCATTTTGTGGCTGCGTCGCCATGCCGTTCCACTTGGTCATCAACCCATTTGCTCTTTGAGGATCTACGGAAGTTCCCACCGATTCATTCATAATGCGAATGGGACTAGAGCTTTTGTTGTTTTCATTTTGTTTGTTCTTCTTTTTCTTCTTTTTTGAACTGATCGATGTATTCGAAGTAGACGAAGAGGTATTGGATTTGGCGGCACCCGACACAGAAGTAACTATTTTACTTCCCTGAGCAATTTGGTGCACTGAACCTAGTTTGTCTTCTCTAGCTATGAGCGGTGCTGCATTTATCACTGAACGAGGAAGGGCGTCTATGCTGTAGGCACGTTCAACAGAGTTCGGGTGGGGATAGTGCATTTGCCCGAAACCCATTGCTTGGGCTGGCATTCCTGGTGGAAACACATAGCCAGGTGGCATTCCTGGAGACTCTCTGACGCGATCAGCTGACTCCCATCCACCGTACGAAGATTTCCATGGAGCACTTATGGTCACTTGTTCATCGCCTATCAAGGAGCATGAAACTCCCCTTGATGTAAACGTCTTTTTCTTAGAGCCTGTCGGAAATTACATCATGAGCATGAAATTTTCAAAAAGCAAAAGAAGAATTATACATATTTTCATTATGAATTGCTTACCAATGATGATAGTTTCTGTCTGTGTTGATGATATACTAGAATCTGTCTGTTGTTCAGCATCCACTTTATTGTTGTTTTTGTTATTTCCCTTCTTTTTCTTCTTGCCTCCAATCTTCATGCCTTGCATCGCTCGTTCAAGCTGCTCTTCAGCAAGTCGGCGTTCCAGCTCTTCTTTTCGAAGTCTTTCGGCTTCTTGAGCTTCGATCATTCGTCTCTCTTCCTCCTACAAACCATAATCACAAACTTGATGATTCCTGAACAACTGAAAGTTTACACATTCTGTCAATTAACTCAATTTACCTTTTTCTGCCTCTGTCTTGCCTTCTTCGCAGCCTTCTTTGGATCGGATGCAGACTGGTCATGGCTGTCCACGTTGATCATTTCCACAAGCCTATCAACATCTTCAGTGCCCAACATTCCCCGGGTAAAAACCGGCTTCGGTCGTTTCTTGTTCATGATTCAAATAGCAATAGTCGCAGATCTAGAAAAGATTATCCAAGGATTAGAACTATTTTACAAACTCTGATGTCGGAGCAAAACTTGTTCAAACTTACCAAAACATAGTCAAATATAACTCAAATTGATCAATGCTACCCTCTAATCTAAATTTCGCAAAACCACAAGTTTGTTTTCAAGATTTTGCCCGCTGCATCCGTGCGTTTTTAAATTTCGCGCCTGATTTTCTGGCACGCGATTTAGTCCTTCTTGGTTGGATCCATTGACTATCCACCGAAAAGCCGGGTTTTTGTTACAGTAGCTTCAAATTCTTGACGGTAACCGAATGTATTTCGGCAATTCTTTAAAGGCATCAAACCAATACAATAAATTCATCAGATCATCCGGGTGCAAAATTGGAGATGCCGGGGATCGAACCCGGGGCCTTTCACATGCAAAGCGAACGCTCTACCACTGAGCTACATCCCCTTCTTGATGGAACTGGCTCTCCTATTCTTACTTGATTCGAACTATAGCTCAACCTTCTTAAAACCTCAATTAAATCTGAAGCTTATTAGCTGTCACCTTTTGGAATTGCAAAATTTACAAGTTCACAATGGTAGAACAGGTGTGCGGAATGCTAAAGGCTACCATCACAAAACCATGTAATGCATGCATCACTTGATTTCCACCAAACGTTTTTGAGGTTTTTGTAGTCATAAATTTATTCTGTTCATCTAAATCACAGGTAATTCCAGGTAAGTTGAATTTTAAATATCGCGTATTACATGTAAAAATACATTGCACATTGAGACAATTGATAACATTGATTTTAACTTTCAGAGATTCCTAACAGGAAACAAGGTTCAAAGAATGTTTCACAACACTTTCTGAATGACGGTCACTTGAAGCTAAACCACATCCAGTAGACTAGTTCGGGACACATTTTCATTGAGATTACACTTAATACGTATTCTTACAGCATCTGGTCTGGTACACGTACGTACGTGCTCGTTTGTCTTCCAGTGAACTCGCTGAAATCAGCCCTGAAAATTCGCAAAATTCTCAAAGAACTACTGCTGTGTAATGACAAGTCGGCATTCGGAACAGCGTTTCATATTTTACGAACATCTGTGGGATACTACACGACGATGCATGTACTCCAGTACTTAAAATGACATTACTGTGAAAAATTCCTTTTCACAGCATGAAACATTAGAAATCTAATGCAGTCATAAGTTGACTATGACACTTAATGCTGAACATTGATTCCGTCGATAATATAACCGACTGTGAGCAGCGAGATTGCCTAAATTTAGACGAATACAAACATATACACATTGGCTACTTATACGTACAATATCACAAATTGACACTCTGTTTACAATTCTATGTCTTTGATAATTCATAATTTAAGTTACGTTTATATAATATTTTTTTAAATTATACACACACTGGTGAAAGTTGACTAAGAATATAATCTGATGATATTTTCACTTTGCATCAGTAGCGGTAGTAGTGAGATCTGTTTCTGATGATTTTTCGGTCTGAGGAATAGTGACGCTTTTCGACTTGCTACTCCGTCTATTCCAGTTTGTCAGGCTCGTAAGCTCGGAATTGAATGTGGTTGTTGAGACGTCGTCATAGTCTTCAACATTGCGATTCTTATTGTTGTGGAACGAAGCGTGTTTACTTCGAATATTGTTGAGGCGCTGCTGATGTCTTCGTGCCCTGTTGGCCACTGGTCCCGCCGTAGTTCCGCCGTTGGTCGCAGCAGGGTCAACAGTATCCCCGTCTAAACCGCCGTTCTTTTGACTTCGACGGTACTCGTGAAATCGGTATGAAGCTCGTATCTGTCAAAAGGAAAAAGAAAGTCTATCATTAGATTCCTCAACGTTAATTCAAAACATAGAAACATTCATAAACGGACGGGAGGTGTGTTATATCCAGGCGGGCGGTGGTAAGTACTCCATCGGAGCGAGTTGTGGGTCTACGAAAAATGAACAAACTGAAAAACAAAAATCTGGGACAAACAGAAATATTTCCACCAAGGTCATAGCAGTTTGACACAATTTGACCGCTAGATTAAGCAAGCAACCGAAACCGAGACGGCCAGAAGAGCAGAAAATTTGTGAAATGGCTAAATTGTACTTACTTTACTGCGATCAAAGTCGGAAACTTCTGAGCAAGGTGAGTCCGCTCGACGGCCAATGCATATGCTCATACATCTGAGACGTGCCCGGAACTCGCGTTGAAATTTATCCTGCAACAACAGAATGAAAATGATGTATCGGTAAAAGTTTTCCTTATTTCTTTTATTTTCATTGTGATTCGTTGGGGAAAATATTTTTCTCTTGCAGCATTTTCATCGGCTCCATCTTGTCCATTTGGAAAGTTTCATTTACAGCGGAACTGGACTGGTGGACCGAGAAGCTACATTGCAGGGCAAGAAAGCTGTATTCTAGCCGTCTGATTGAGAGATTTGACGGAGAAAAATATCGAGTATTGTGAGATCGGCAATTCAAGCATACAGGATATACCGAATAAACTGGAACTCTCGATTCTAGTTTAGGATCAGCTCAGCGCATTTATTCACGGTCACATAAACAAGAAAATATTCAAAGAATGGAAGAACAACTGAAATTGCTTCAATCTAGCGGTTCTCGGACTGCCTGCAATTTTATAAGCCGGCCAGTTTGTGGCTGGTGGGGATAAAAAAGTCACTCATGTCTGAACTAAACCAAAAATACCGTTCACGGTTGAATTCAACGATATTAAAAACAGGTTGTTGTTGTTGCTGCAAGTCCATATGATCATATTTAACTTAACTGAACTGTTCAAACAGCAAAGGATAAGAAAAAATGCTTTCGTAGTTAAAGTCAAAAGTATTTTTTGTGTGCATTTGGCCAGTTCCTCTATATATATATATAAATGTTCGTTTCAGCAATACAGTCATTTGAAAACGGGCTTCAGCTCACGGGAAATAGAGGAAGGCAGGACACAAACAATAGAAGCACGTGGACAAGAAAAAGTTTGATGTTTGGTGAAATATGAGGCAGCTGTGCGAGAAAAACCAATATATATTTTGTGTCAATTTTTCTTATGGAAACACAATGCAACTTTCCCTTCCCAACCGATTATCCATTAATGCTAGCAAACACAAACCATATGTGTGTGTTAAATATATTTCACCAGCTATTGGATTTCTCCACCACATCAAGGTTATCTTGCACTTTTATTTGAGAGAAGAGAGAAACATTCCCACATGTCAGTTTTGCTGACACTTGCAATGTCTGACTGAAATGCAATATAACTCTTGAACGTATATGACGGATGCTACAGCAAGGTTGCTGTGAGCCAAATCATAAGTTGTAGCAAGATATAATAGCTTCAGCCACAAAAATCTAGAGTTTAGACTTGACGTTTAATTACTTAAAGCTCTCAGCTAAGGCAGTGGAATCTAAAACTGAGAATCTTGAGGGGGAGGGGGAACTCAACGAGAATGATCATTTTTCCAACAACTTGTAAAACCGTTGACATTCCCAGGATCCAAATTGTACAATCTAAAAGTCAGTAGGAAAAATGGCGGCAATTTACTCTTGTCACGGTTCTTGCTTTCCGTGTTATGTGGGTGTGTATCTGCGGGTTTTTGCTTTCACCGGTTCGCGTATCGTTGTTCTCGCATTGAAAAGAAGAAGACCTTCGACTGTTGTGACTGAGAGTCGAGTTTGGCGACGACCAAGACGACGACAAGCGAGACTGGTTGCATAATGCCGGGATATTATGGTAAAAAGGGATATGTGGATGCATGCAATGTGAGGGAAAAACTTTGGTCAATAAAAACTCGCGCTTCGCTGCTTTCGATTGTGGAGGCTGTGAAGGGCAAGTGCGAATTCTTTAGCTTTATCGTCTCATTAACTATAGCATTCACCAAATTCCCAAACTCCATTTAACCGTGATTTTATCAACTTTGCTTCCTCGAAGAGAATCTTTCGCAGCCTGTCTTTTTCGTCTTGAAGACGCCATGTAACAAGTACAGCGAGAGTACTTTCTCTCAACAAACTTCCAAAGTCTTGAAGCCGGAAAAACTTGATGAAGGAAGGACTACTGAGAAACGGAGATACTGTTGTCTGATACTCGATGCTTGCATGCCTTATTTTTCCCACTACTTCCGATGGATTTCCCATCCTCACAAGCTGACGACGACAATCCTGTCCACCCCAAATACATACAAGAGCGCAGCAACTTGCATGTTCCCACGGCCTTGAAAAAAGGGTATTCACAATGTGGCTTTGTCTTTTGGTAATGTACATAATATACAAAAAGTGCCGACAAGTCGCAAATATATATAACTGCGTCCAAAACTCTACAAGAAGTTAAAACTATTGTTTTTTCCTTAACAGCATCTACATCTTGATTGACTTTTCCAAAGTTTAAAGTTGTGAAAACGTGTATAACTTTTGTTCGGTGAAAGAATAGCAAGAATCGGCGTTTGTTATCCCTGTACTACATTTATGTGGAGCGTTACGGAATTTTGAAAAACTTTTGCAACTTTCTTTCTTATTTAAAAGTCAAATTTACCTTTGTGTATTCTAGCGCGTGTCTCAATGGCTGAGACAGGTAACATGATTTGTGTAATATAACTTGGCGGGGGCTGCTGGGTAGTATTGATTCCGCATAACAATCAAGCACAACTTTGCTATTGTGTCTTTCAGCTAAGTTGCCGAATTTTGTTGGTGAAGTTTCAAAAACCTTTGTGTATTTACCCAGTTTCCCAATTTAATTTGTGAGAATATTAGATTTTCATGGCAGGATATTGGATATACACATTGTTTTAGTTGCGTCCAAAATATATACTGCTTAACGTGGAGGAACGAAACAACAAGAACAATTTTTTGGCAATTTTCTAAAGTTGTCAAGTTTCTGAAGGGGTTGATAGTGCGGTTAGAAGTGTCACGAATATCGGATGAGTTCTTCTTTGAACTCGTGTGTAAACTTTGTTTGTAATCTTAAATTTGTAGTAAAGTAGAAAGAAAACTGATGAGATTGTCCCAAATTCTCATTAAAGTTTGAAGCCCATAAATGTGTTCCACTTGATGTACTTTTCACAGGTTGTTTTGTTTGATGCTAATGAAATATTTTTGAAGACTAAAACGCTTCTTAATGGACCTAAAAGCTTGGCACTAATCTTCAATATTAAATATACATGTTCATAGTCTATGGTTGATGGTTGGCCCGCTGAAAAATATCTACTGTTCGAGAAGGTGAAAGAAGCTTTTATGCACTAAAGCTGTTTTGATTTGGTTTGCATTCAAGCTCCATCAGCTTCAAAAACAGCTTGCTTTCACCATTACGTTTTATCTATTTATCAACAAGCTTTCAATAAGACTTGCTGTTCTGCTGAGGCTAGTAGAAAATCTTATGGACTTGAGACACACGAACCATATTTTCAGCATAAAAGAAACTCGATAAATACTCTCTTTGTTCCCTCTAATCTTGTTTGGGCACGCTCTTAATGACAAGTTTTTATTGTGAGATAAAACATACCTTCAAATATTGCAAAAACTCGTTTTCGTGCTTTTTCTTTCGACACAGATTTCGCAGTATGCATGAAAGATGCTCTCAGATTTGATGGACGGTTTTGCGATTTTTATAACTTTTAACACTCACGCGTCTATCAAAATCAAACATGCATACAGGGCATTACGTTACTTTTTAAGCAAGAGTGCCATTACAGAATAAGCATTTACATCCACATATCGGAAGCATAAGATTTTTTAGGACAGCAATGATTCACAATAGACATACAAAAACGAATGATTCATGTACACTCACAGTTGTCAGGCATATGCTTAAATGATAGACAGTAAATTGAAATATGCACTAGTAGTTATAAGGTGTTGAAAAAGTTTTTGCCTGAAATCCGCTTTGTAAAAGTTATTTAATGAACCTGTTGTCATGTCTCCCATTTTTAGAAATCAGTTAACCGTTTCTTTCTACCTATGGAATTAGACTATGGTTTCGTCTTTTGTTGATTAAGAGAAGTTTATATTTACGAGCAGCAAATTTTAGTCAAATATAACTCGTCAGAATCCAGGCATGCAGACATTTCTTTGTTGCTCAGCCATGCAAACATTATATTGCGAGTCCTTCAAGTTTGCCTGGAGATCAAGTGGATGAAAAAACACGAGCAGATTTGAATTGAACATGGAAAGCTTCTTTCTTTCATGATTATTGAAGATGATCTTGGGAGACTCAAAGGAGATCAACAACAGCAAACAAACAGTATCAGACTGAGGTAATATATACCGTGACGATAATCGTTAAATTTACCGCCCACATTTGCGTTGCGTTTCGACAAGATGATGGAAATTGTAAACTTGTGTAAACGCAAGTTGCTAAACTAGTTTTTCGTAACACCATTTATTTCTTCGAAAGAATGATAAATCCGGTGAAAATCTATTGAAGAACAAACAAACACGAGAAGCAGGAAATTTTCGTGAATAAACCTTTTTAAGACGAAACTGGTGAAAAGACGGCAGATGAAGAACACAATGCAAATATAATGAGCATTTCTCGTTATTGCCGATTGTCACGCACACAAGGCCTATTATTACAAGAAATGTGTAGGCTTTCACTGGTTCCTTGTTCCTGACAACAATACTTCTTTTGTCGCCAGTTAGCTATGAACGGCAAAAATATCGGATTTCACTTTCACTGATTTCGTCACAAGATACGGCGACAACAATGTCAAAAGAACTGACCGAGTTCAAGCATTCGTTCTAGGCGGAAGTCCATTACTGATCAATCATATTAGGCAGGGTGTTGAAAGCCTCATAACAACAACACTGAATGGAACGGGTTAAGAGAAATTGAAAATATTGCAATTGCAAGTTGAACTACTCAATCATGCAAAGAACCGGAAGGAAACAAGGAGGAAGGAGGTCGTATCGAATATGTATGTTGCATTGCATGCCAGTAATTGAACAAATCAAGGATACGGATTAGCTTCAAGGTTCTTGGATGAAAAGCAATTAATTTTGCTCTAGCTGTATTGAATTTCAGATTTTGTTTTTCCAAAGAAATCGTTTATAGGCTACTACCATAAGAGAGTTTATTAAGAAAAAAGAAGAATGTAACGTATTCTTCAACGACAACATTTGAGGTAGACCATTGGCACACAGAGCCAAGAACAAGTTGAAGACGAACAAGTGGAGCGCCTCCATAGATTTTGACTTGGTACTTGCCTTGAGAGATTTATGTGAGCGGGAATAGATTACCAATAGTCTGGAGAAAGTCGGGCGAGGATTAGTGGCAAGAAAGAGAAGCATTGGGGAAAATCAATCTGCCTGCCATTGTGTCCTTCCATTAAGAGATTTTCTTTGAAATTTTATATAACATTCATATACACATATTCTCAGAAGCTGGCAACTTGAGGTGCTCAGTCTAAGCTTTCTGGTGCCAGTCCACTTCTGGTGACATGACAGCTTTCAACTGCAGGAATGGCATCAAAGGGAAAAATTATCAAGGGACATCAAGTTGGGCTGGGCAAGGTTAGTTTTGGGCTCCTCAGTAGAAATGAGTAGGTGCTTTACTAGCTTTTAATGGGCTTAAAAGGGTATTTGGATGAAGACGTTTGAAGGGGACTTGAATCGAGACGGCTCATAATGACAGAATAAGTATGACAAATACTTTCTTCTTCTTCTTTCTGTTCACCTGCAAACGTAATATACGGCTTCACACTTGAAAAGAAAGTCCAAGAAACTCTGGACAAAACACTTGAGAAAACGTGAGTGTTTTCACAAACGCATTAATTTTGGCATCAGGATTCGTCGATAAAGGCCGAAATTTTATGCCTTTAAAGGTGCGCAAAATAAACGCATGGGCAGTAAATTTGTGCTATTCGATGCTCTTCAAATAAAAAGATCAAAATTTCGACTATTTTGTAGAAAATCAAAATTTCTGCGACCTCTAAATAATTATCCGATGGCTAAAAATATATAATAATAGGAACTGTAAGCATAAGTTGGCAGCTCGAATACAAACTTCTTTGTTGGACCACCACGTGCCAGTCAGTCAGCACCTCATCAAGTTTCGCAACAATCTTTTGTTGCAAGTTTTTGGTCGAATTCAACAAGAGCTTTCACCCAATCGGATGACGACGACTATCCAAAACAGATCTTGTTCGGCCGTGGTACTTTTGGAACGAGGCCGAGTCTAAACACTTTTCACTGTTCTCTGCCTTATCCCTGATGATGGATGTGCGTCTTAGGAGCAGAATGGAAGTCTACTTTTCCACTGCAAAATGTGAAAAGACTTGCTGAGGAGAGATTTGAGACCCTGAATTGAGCCTAATGGAGAGAAATGGGCTAAGGTTGAGACGTGCCTTCTTTTATTTGTTCTCTGCATAGAATTTGTACCCTTGTCGTCCTCAAAAAGTACCAAAATGCAACAGCAAAAAGTGTGGCGAATAAATTTGAGTCAAAATGACGTTGTCAAAAAATTCAAGATCAAGAGATATCGTTAGTAAGGCACGTGTTTCCTGTACAACTTTCACGGGCACATTAAGACACTAATGTGGGAAGATTTTGTTTTTGAATGATCCAGGAAATTATTGACAGTGTTTACTGAATGTATGTTCACGTTTATTTATGGGAAAGAAAGTTCTCTAAAAAACGTAAAGTGCAGCCTCCACGAAGGATAGTCGACGCGAGCCATAGATAAGAAGCGCTTTGCGAAAAGTAGCATGACAAGATGCTGAAGCAAGTAAGTTGTTGTGTGTGCCTAACAGATATTTATATTTACTGCTGGGCAAAAGTACTTACGTTATATATGGCATAGATGAAAGGGTTGCAGCAAGAGTTCGACATGGCCATCTAGAAACAAAGAGCATAAATTTTACTTACGCCGTTCCGGACACTTGTTTCACTTATGTCTCACGTTTTTCAGCAATGACATGAGTTGCAGACATGCTTCTTCAACATGTCTCTCTTTCTGTTTTCAAATATATATTTTTCTGTACAAAACCATTTCCCTGTCCTGTGTGGTTTATATGCATGTACAGAGACATTAAAATACTTGCTGAAAGATTGCAATCTACTTGGCTAAAAATCCGCAAGGAATACTCGAGTTAAGGGAGGTTGACTTTTCTATTAATTCCTAATGTAGCAGTTGCTTGCATATAATTCCACCCTTTATTGCTTGCTTGCTGGGAGTGAAAGCGCTCATAAATTACCACGTTACTACAGCTCTTCTTACTCGCTCAAGACACAAATTTTATTTACAAAACAAAACATCTGTCGACGGAATAATAAAATAGCCGCATACACAGTTTAAATTCAACCAGCAGGCGTCACATTTTAGCTTTTCCCACATAAAATGCTCACAGCTTCTTCCTGAGCAAAACTAAAGTAGATCTGTCAAACTGTTTCCCCCTTAAATGTGATGGAAATATTAATGCCTTAATCTTTTTTTTGTGAAAAACGGTCACTCACCATATGCATTCCAAACCACACCATGTTGATGTACTGGAACCTGAAAACAAACAAGTATTTGTTATATTAGCGCCAATTCTTTTAATATTCTCTACACATCTTTCATTCTGGATTTTGGTTTCAAATTTGCCACAATTTTTTCGCCCTGTTCCAAAATATATTTCGGCATTTCAGAACCAGAGACAGGACAAGCTGATTACATGCATGTATCGCAAAGATGCTATATAAATTCTGCATTATATTAGTAAAAAATCTGAAAATTTAGGTAGGTAATACGACAAGATAGTTTACAAACTGAAACGTTTCTTTAACCCACAACTCTTTGAAGAGAAAGGTCGTAAAGAGCATAATTTTATTATAAAATGTACAAACTCATACATTACAGCTGTGCTTCTACCATTATAATATTTCCCTAATTGCACGTCATATAATTTCAAGTGTCGCTCCTGTAATTAGCCTCTGTAGGCACATTTGTCACTCGGCAAATTACAACGGAGCTAAAGAAGCTAACTGCTTTCTTGTTCAAGGTCTATTTCCTTAACGCGTCATTCAGCCACTTGTAGAAACAGCAAAATAGCCTATGCTCTTCTTCTACTATGAGAATAATAAACACTTTGGCGAATTAAGCTCAGCTGCAGAACCTTTCGCCTTCAAGTGCTCTTGAGCTTGGAAAAGTGTTTTCTTGTTGATTTCCGCCAAGCAACTCGTAAGAATTCGCCTTCCGTGTCGAAAACTTGCATTGACGGAAAATTTGCACGCTCAAAACTGGAACTTAATTTATACTAGGTGCGGAAATGTGTGGATACTTGAGATAACTTAATTGTGCTTGGCACGCCTGAAGAAAAAAGAGATTTAGCACGAAAGCGCACACTTACTTATTAATTTCTTCAATATAGCTCGAGAGAAAGTTGTACGACTGTAACGGAAGCCAACAGAGAGCAAAGAGGAGGACGACAACTGCCAGCATCTTGATGACCTGAAAAGACGTAAAATTAATCTCATTATTTCCATCTTTCTTTACCGAAAAAGAAGTTGCTTAATCATAGATTGGCACGAAAGCCACTGCTGTCGTCACAGAGACACAAAACAGATTCCGTTTCCCTGTATTTGTTCAACTGATAACGAATTCTATCGGGATTCAAACAAGATTTCCACCAGATCCACCAAGTAAATACAAACAAAACAATGTTTATTCGCCACAGAAAACTGCAATCTGCCCAAAGTACAGCAACAACAGGGATTCCCAACTTAAGCGGATTACAAGAGTAAGCAGTGGTCACGGAAATGGTGAAAGTAGCTCCAGCATTTTCTCTTTACAAAGATCTTTCTGTACAGTATTCAATTCTACAGCGAACGTTTCAGCAATTTATTATTTCGGAGGAAAAGATCAAAATATACCGCTCACACAAATACGGTCGTTTAGAGAAATAATTGCGTCAAAAGCCTGCAGCCAAATTGACGACCACGCAAATGGCTGTTCATAAAGGTGAGAATTTTGAAAAGATGTGGGCGGAATTCGAATGAGTATCTGCAAGATATTAAAAGGCAGATAGCTGATGCAGTTTAGCACATTTACGAGATGAATTACGTGGATATATTAGCGGCAGTATTGGAGAACCAATTCATTCCATGTGAGTAGAGAGAAGCCGCAAGCCATTAATGGGAAATAGGCGAGACTGAAGCATTATTGCAGCTGAAATGGTCTGTGGCCATCCTTATTAATGGACGTTAATGCTCAGTCAGTATTCCAAGGATGTAAATGAAAAAGACATGGCAGAAACTGTTTTAGCTGTATACATTTGGCAACCGATGGAATTTTGATACTGATTGTATTGATTGCAAAAGACAGGATGTGTGTGGGTGGGGAAGTACACACACATCATACGTGAATGAGGATGATATAATGCGACTTTGAGGACAAACCACAAGAACGACAAAGTTGTGGCCAACTTACAGTAGCTTTCTGTTTCTGGGAAACTTGTTCTGCTTAAGGGACAAAAAGTCAGTCAACAAAAGTTTATTATAGCTAATACAGGGAAAAGTACAAGATGAAGAGGGAAAGTCTCGCCTGGAAATTCGACTCACGACTCACTGACTCATTGCCACCAATTAAAAAAGTTTGTTGTAGAATTGGGCTTAATTGCCATATTTTGACTGACTCACAGTTGATCAACCATTGGTTTGGCCTTGGAAGTCTCACAATAAAAGACTGTTGCTGTTGCTAACCATTCGTATTCTGCTGCGTTTCCCGTAAGAGGATTAGAACAAGAATCAAAAAGTTGTGGAAGAGGATTTGAATGCTGTCTTCTCTTCTTGAATCACAAAACTGACAAGTGCCAACAAAATCTTACGTAATGCCCTCTTGACATTTTTCTGATTGCTTGACATTTAAAGTCTGATTAATTATTCAAAGATTCGGCGGGCTGGAAAAATCACTCTGATGCAGCATAAAAATTAGAGACATTTTGTACAAAATTCTTCCCAAAATATTTGCAATCTTCTGACCCTTTTCCAGTTGCAAACATACATTACTCTGCTGTACGTTGCTCTGAAGCAGCAAAATTTCCAACAAATATCAACCAGCAAAACTTGTTTTTATTTACACTACCCGTATTATGGTGACAACCAAACGTTTAAACTCATAACGTATTGGTCCCACCTCCATGTATTTTCGAGAGCAAACAAATACAGTTTTTTATTGTTTGATCTGATTCAGAACCCACACAACAATTGCACGTGCCAAAACATAAGCGCGCCTTCTTATTCACGAATCGCTCCAAGTTGTGCCACCAGCTGGACAGATGCTGCAACAAGCGTTCATTATTACTTGCGCTCTTTGTAGGCTGCAGCGGCGAAATATATCCAAGTCTTGGATTTCCGAGTAACGGATTCTTTTCATTTTTTCCTCAATGAGATGAAAAGAGAATACTGCTTAATTACATACTTGGACCAGATACTTCAAGACAAGAAACGGAAGCAGCTGGATAAAAAATGTTTTATCTGCTTCACCCACACTACTCATTGCTTCTGGCTGCTGAATGTGTGGTCACCGCACACAAATATTTCTTCAAAGAGCAACTCCGGTAGCTGAAACACTCGATAGACAGCGTGTAATTCAAAGGAGAAAGCTCCAAGAAAAAGAGCATCTTGTTTACATTGGAAGCACTTAAGACGAAGGAAAGCAAAAAGTGCTCATCACCATTGTAATTGAACAAGGCTTTCCGCAACTGATACAACTGTGAGCCCACAGATAAGCAGCAGCCATTGAAGCAACTATGTACGCTTTTGGAAAACAAGCACTTTTTCTTATAAACACTACTGACTTAAGAATAGCTCTTTGAAGTTTGAATTCTGAACACGTTAGAAAGGAGAGAAAAGGACGAATAACAAAAGCTGATTTTACCGAGAATGAAATTTTCGCAAGGAAAGTGATGAAACCAGGGATGCGAAAGCAAATTGCGCAAACAGCTTCCTGAATTGATGCTTCAGAAACGCTGTCTACTTCTGTCTAGCAGGGGTTCAAATTTAGATCAGAAGTACTTAAAACCTTGGTTGTTGGATTCACCGGAAGTAATCAAGTTTTGAGGGTTTTCTAGGGTGAATTCAAAGGAATTTCGTTACTTTCCTTAATTCATGGAACGGTCAGGAAGGAGATGGATGCCTTTAACGAGAAGATGTCGGAGACCATGTTGCAACATATTCAATAGCGAGCTGTCCTATACATGTGGAACCTGGCAAACCCAGGCAAAATAGTCGAGACGGAATGAATACTTGCAAGTACCCTTGCGCATAGCATAGAATGTACAAGTATGTTTCAAACAAATTAATTTCGCCAAGTCTACCAAGAAACTCTAGGTTGCAAAACTTGGGACAAAATTTTTATACGCGTGCCAGCCGCCTAGCAAAGCAAGAAAACGCTGCTTGCTGGCTGACCCCACTTTTAATTTTCCCGAGTGGAGGCCCAATATGAAGAAAACGCACACTTGACAAAAAGAGGTGATGACGGACATGGAGAAGAAAAACTTTTTAGCTCAGAAAGCAAGTAAGCAAAAGTTTCCCCGCCCAAACCCTGTTTGTTGTTCCCTTCTTTCCTTACGACAATTCTGGCTAGTGGCAACGGCGGTAAAAGTGGAGCCTATTGGAAAAGTTGATTGTGGAGCAACTTTTGCGAACAAACCAGATCCAACAACGTTGTGACTGTCTCAACTCGTTTTGGTGTCAGTCGTAATGAAAAGACTTAAATCAGACATATTTGGTTTCAGAGTATTACAGTATTTCCCTCCAACAAATCGCCAAAGTACTAACAACCAAAGCGGCACCAACCAACATCGCTGCAAAACCAGCGACTTGTACATATGTATTTTCGGAGCCTCCAACCAACTTTAGGAAAGAAGGACAAATTTTACTGAAACCCTTTAATAAGTGACCTCGTAAACTTTTCTGGTGTTTATTTCCAGTCAAATTGTCTCCAGCATCGATGGCGAGGGTCTAACGTAATTACTGTTTCAATCAACAAAATCTCTTTTGGCCTACCAAATTGAAAGTTTCGAACGCGTAAAAGTCTGGAGAGAAAATTGTCCTCTTGCAACAGCTCATGCGGTAAAATGCTGAAGTAGCACGTCGTAAGCGACTTTTTAGCCGCTTTGCTGCCTAGGGAATAAATCAGTCAATCAAGCTAAAATCAACGAGACAAACAGTGATAGATATGCACTTATTTTCGTAGATTGTGGGCTACCACAGTGGCTGACTGATGGGACAAACGCTGAAGGAACATATTTGCAGACACTTTATCTGTCTAAATTCGCAAATTGTAGGCCCTTAGCGACAAAGTCACATTTCACTCTGTGTAGTAATGTTCCTTGAGCAACTGTCATTCACAATCGGTAAGGGAAACTTGCATTCTGCTGCATTGAGCGCCCATATTATATTTAGACTATATGATAGAAAACTGTGGTTGCGACTTCTCAGGTGTTCAGGCATAGGACAAATACCAATTAAATGGCTCATTAGCTCTAAAAGCAATTTAATGAAAACATGTGTACGTATATAGCACAGCCCCTTGTTTCCCCACCAAATGCAAGTCAAGTAGCCAATGTGGTTTCACAGCCACTTTCTAATAATTGCATCGCTGTAATTAAGGGGGACTAGAATCCTGGAAAGTGCAAAACAAAGAAGACCACCGTCAGAATCCGTACAATAATTCCCTATTGAATTTAATATCCTGCCGCCAAAAGACAACAAAGGGAGAAATATAATTGAGGCAAATTGCCGTTACCTCATAGTCAGCTGCAAATGTATACAATTTCAAGAGCCATATATATATAATTCAAGTAGACTCAAAGCAACGTGATAGTTCAAGTGGGCGCTTCTAGAGCCGACTAAATTCAAACCGCGTGATTTCAAGAATCAAGCGCTTTCATTTCAAAACGCGTGATTGTATATATAAGAAATCAAGCGCTTCAAATTCACTTGAGAAAAACGTGAAGAGAAAGCACGTGTATATGCACGGACATGTGCATGTGAACGGCCATATATTTGCACAACCAACCACTTGAAAGTGTAATGTGACACCGAATACCATTTCATGGACTGACAGTCAGTTTATTCACAGTCAGAAAAGGTGATAAATGACGGATGATTTACATGTGTCACTATGACGACGTTTTCCTCATCTACGCACATTCACATATATCTCTTTTACGGATTTTTTGTCGATTTGGACACGGCTTACCTTTTTCTTGTTTCGGAGGATAGCAGCGTCTCTAGAATCCTCTAAAAAAAGACAATTTTAGGTTGCAGGTAGTTGAAGACTTCCAAGGCTTTAGAGTGATCCTTTGACACAAAACTTACCAGCGTTCCCCGGTGCCGTGGTGCCCCACAAGGTGCCTGCCATCCGAGCGTAGGCTGCCGTGATGACAGTGAGCGGGAAAAAGTACTGAATGATGATCAATGTCATGTTATACCATCGCCGGAACTCGTCAGGTAGCCAATCGTTATGACAAAATGGCTTAAGCTGGTCCCCCACATCCGGCTGGTAGATGACCCTGAAAAGAGCAACATTCGACAGTGTAAGAAAGTTGAAATGTCACGTTGTTATTTATTTATAGCTTAATTATATCCTTGTCGAAATGTGAGATGTTGCGGGAATATTGTAATTAGTCTTCAAAGCTCCAGGACAGGACACGTGCTTTTACTATGCTACTACTGCTTTGCTTTCTCAATAATGAGTTTGATCTAGATTTTGGTTAAACCAACAACCAGGTTGTGTAAATAATGATTGGGAAGTGAAGCGGAAAGTTCAGAATATACAAGGTGAAGCCGTGATCATGTACAAGTGGAGAGCTTGGCCATATGCTGTTGTTGTTCTTGCTTCGAGTGACAGACCATTAATCTCAAGTGGGTCTCTCTTGGTGTTTGCTCTCGGAGAAAATGATCTTTGAAACAACAAACGGCAGGACGACCCCATGCATTTTCTTTTGAGTGAAAACGGAAAAATATATATAGACACACAGACACAGCTTTCCCCAAAGCCACATGCTCGCTGGCTTACACATTTTGTGAAACGCTAACCGCATTTTACCTGTCAGTCTGACATATTGTAACAGTGGGCAGCCCAGGGCACCAAAAAAAGTTTACATGTTCATTACTCAAGCCTTATAATACCTCGTACTTGATCTTTAACTTGAGCTTCTTTACCCGGCTACATTATCCATCTTTTTACCCTTCTGGTCCTATATATTTAGATGCAACTTTTGCGTTTATAAGCCTCCGCCAGAATATTATTTTGCGGCTTTGTGGCATACCCAGAGCTCTGGATGCAGTCAACCCGAAAGATTATTTTATAATGTAATCAGTTCAGCCCAGCCAGTTTGAGCGGATCAAGAGCACTGGCGACCTGCCTCCAGAATAATATTCAAGCGTTTAGTCGACTATTTTATTCTTGCTGCCGAGAACGTGGGTGGGTGGGTCAATTCATTAAGGTCAAAGATGCCACCGCTGATGATGACAGGAGGGGAGAGAGGAAGGCTCACGAATAAAAAGATTAATTCGGCAATTCATAGTCGATTCACGACGTGCCGAAGGAGAAGAAAATGGCGCTCGTTCGTGGCCCTTCATTCAAGTTGTGCTCTCACAGTCAGAAGAAAAGTATGCACATAAAATACCTTTTGGAAACCCCTTGGAGACCCGGCTAGATCTTCAATGACTCTTATTAAGTAGGGTTAAAGCCGGATGAAATGAATACATAGATATGCATGTTGACTGTTGGTTGAATGCTGGCTGAGAGAGTCAAGTTGAGTTAAATTTCAATGGAATTCTGCCAAGATTCCACTACTCGATTAAAATGCCTACACCGCCAAAAGCCTGACCTGAGGCAACATCTACATAACATTACGTACATATTCCATGTATAAACGAGCCTCTGCCTGTCTAATCTGACATGTCATCAACAGCAGTACCGGAGTGTGATTCTTGAATAAAAAAGGCATTTTCGGAATTCACACGTGTCAAGTTCAATTTTGAGCGCAGGTACATGTTCAACTAAAGAATCGAGCCCAAAGGTCGCCAAGAATTGTTCAACTGTGAAAAACGGGTTGCTGAATTGTAGTGGTTCTCAGGGTTGTGAAAACCCAAAACGCCAATAAAAAATAATAATAGCGTTGAATTGAATGACGAAAAGCAATCATCATCGAATCACGTGAGTCACTCACTCCAAACACCCTTGGCGTAAAAGTACATGCATATATGAGGTGAAAGTAATGGATCTTATTTCTATAAAGTATATGTACAAATATCCATCTCTTAGGATTTGGGATTCACCAATAACCTTAAAGGTGAAAATAGATTCACGTATTTAGGTAGGACGTGAGGAGAGGTGATGAAAAATAGGAGAAAGTATTTACACAACTGGAAGCCGACAAACGACGAAATCCGGATCGACATTCCTTTGGAACGAGTCCGAGAATTACAGGATTTCTTGGCAAAAAGTTTCCTTAGGTACACATTTGATTTATAATTCGTCAAGACAACATCCTGAATAGGTTCATTTTGTATAGGTGCTGTTATATATATGTATGTTTGATTTTTGTTGATTTGTTTCAGCCAGCTTTACGGACATGACTGCTCTGGTGATGGCGAGAAATAAAGGCACTTTTTTGTGTACATAAAAAGCCGTGCACGTGTATCATGGTCGATAGAATGGTAGCCGACCGACCATCTCCCATCTGGATGTCCCTTTAGAGTAATAGCTCCATTAGGAGGAAATGTAAGGAGAGCATTAAGGAATTGTAGCGGATTTTTATCATTGGACCAGAGGAAGCAAGTACAAAGTACAAGTAGTCGTGGAGAAAATCTCAAGGTTTTTCATTATCATGGACAGACAATGCATTATGGTAATTCTTATAGTGTTCTGCAATGATTCTTTCTCTTTTTTCACCGCTTCCTATTATACCACACGCGGAATAATACTTTGGTCGTTTTTCAACCTCTTGAACTTGTAACTGTATACACGACTGTTTGTACTTTTTATTGCTTCCATGTATAACAAGTTACGGCACATGCACAACGAGTCAAACTTTTCCCAACAAATTTGCACATTGCCATTCTTCCCCCTTCAAAGACATTGCTCACTCTTGCCTTTCTCTTCCTGTCGCCACTCGTTTCTATAGGTAGCACCGAAATTTATGATACCGTTCCACAAACATTCCACCAACCATCAATACCGTTAACAAAAGTATAAAAGGAATTTGTCCCAGACGACCCGTAATTGGTTCCAGGAGCCAAGGCGGGATTACGAGTCAATTTGCAAAAACTTGTGGATATATGCAGAGGCAGACACTTTGCGAAATGACGCCCACGCCAAAAAAAGTTCAAGAAGAGATTGGTAATTTGATCATATAAACCTATAAGGTAAATGGGATTCTGCGGTATAAAAATAGGTAGGCGGAAAATGAACGGTTCACCGCTGCCAAAACCGCTTTCCAGAAGGTTAAATAACGTCATTCGAAAAAGCGCACTAAAAAGGTTCCGTCATTTACAATAATGCAATCTTATATATATGCTCAAATCGACGGTTATGCACTGTGCATGCAGAATACTTTTTTTTGATAAAGTAAAGTTTGTTGCAATGAGGATGTTTACTAACATCAAAAGATTGTGTGGGCGAAGGTACTGGTACTGTACCTGTAGGGCCTGTAACTTATAAATAAAAGACTTATTTTTCCCCTGACGATATAAATGACTCTACACTATATATACAAAAGTGACTTTGAGATTCATTCCACGACTTTCACTTTCTTCCACAACCGATTTCTTCATCAAGCCCTACACCATTGTAGAAAATGTGTGTGAGAATTTTGTAGGATATCGCCTCAAGAACTTTGCAAAGAACAGTCGTCGATGATCGGTCGGACCACTATAAGGAGGGTAAATGAATCTCTTGGACAAAAGGAATCGAAGGTCAACTTTTTGTCGTACCTTTCGGCTGCCACATGAAAGGTTGGTGACAGTGAGAAAAAAATATTTTCCTTCAAGCTATACCTACGTAAGAGAAAAGGTTGATTTTGTTATTTATGAGGGATGAAGTTGCGACTCGGTCCAAATCCACTTTTTATTTACGCCCCAGTATCTTTCCTTGAGAAAACGCTCCTTTCAATGCCCAAACAGCATTTTCTCCGCCCACCACCAACAAACGCATCTTGTTCATTTTCAAACGCTATTCCATGCCTATATTCAATAATACGTCGGCTACTACTTCTACTTTCTCTTTTCGACAAGTACAAAGTTAAAAAATGCGTGCCGGCCTTGAAAGAGTAAAAAAGGAGCTTCAAGAGCAAGACATTTTTTTTGCAACTTTCTCCCAAACAGAAAACCATCGTCGGAAACTTTTCAAAAAATATTTTAATAATAACACATTGTTAAAAGTTTATGAGCCAAGGTGGCTACCAAAGGTACTAACACCAAGCCTACGTTGTACCAGAAAATCCATTAACGCTCGCTTATTGTTTTTCCATTCATCAATTTTCTCTCTTGTAGAATTTTACGTAATTCATCTCACAGTGGGTGTATATGAGGCCTGTCAAAAGCATACAAAAGTTGCTAATTATATAATTTTATCGTCATGCTGATCACGTAGCCTTTGCAAGATGATGATGAGCTGAATGTGTGTGTGGGCGAGTCTTCCGTTGAATTTTTCCGGGAAACCCTTGAAGCAAAATATAAAATCTACAGCGGCGGCCCACATTCTATAACATGGCCCAAATGACATGTTTTTAGCAAAAGCTTAGTGGAAAAAAGTAAATTTTCTTCACATCTAACATATGTTGTATGAATAATGTTGGCGAAAGCCTCGAGTGAAAAATGCATTCACGGAAAAATGATAAACGCGAGATTTCCCACAGCGTCATGTACTGCAAACCATTTTCCGGTCCATTAAGAAAGAGCATCTTGCGAGTATACCCAAAAGGGTTAGTAGCCAGTATAAGAAACGGCATGTGACTGCCCGCCAGAAGCAATAATCACAGTTAAATGCCTTTTCGGAGCCAAAAAACAGGTCTACAGTTTACGAGCTGCAAGTTCAAGACAGCTTTGCAGGACTCGGCCAAAATGTCCGTCATGGCACATGGTTTTGGGAGGTACAAGAAAGAGTATTAAATTAAACGGTGACAGAGCCATTCAGCGAAAAAAGAGCAGAATTTTTGCATTTGTGGTCAAACGTGTATGTTGCCTGTTTTCAACAAACTACCAGTTTCAAAAAGCTCTAGACTACGGATGACCTGAATACCACAACAGGAAATAGTTTCGACCAACCTATTTACTTGGACAGGCGTGAAATGCTGTGCATTTTAAAATAGTTGTAGGACAATATCGAACCAACACTAGCAGTAGTCACAGTAAACTATATATATATTGGCCATGGAACAGCAGCAATGATGGCGGCTGCCGATGTAACATATTGCAAATGTGCGAGTGTTGTGTGTCGTGCCGTCGTCGGCACAAGAATAATGGCGATGACATGGTAAAAGCCGTCAGAGAAAAGCGTCAGCCCAACTTGCAAACTGAATTCAGCTTAAAACCCATGAAAAAACTTGACTACCATTTTTAGACAGGAAAGCAAAAATCCCTTTTACCCATACGCTTTTCCCGCTATAGATTGCCTTTTGGAAGACGTCATATTGCACGCACCCCTTGTGTCAACAATCTGCATCCGCCAAAAGCGGAGCAAAAAGTTACACTCGGATCAGTATAATCAGATGACACATTTTGGGTATTTGGGTCCCTTAGCGACCCACGCTCTTTTATGACACTGAAGTCTGGAAGCGCTGAAATGGTTTCTCCGCGTATTCGTGTATCTACTGTTACTTGTAAAGACATGCCATTGTCAATACTGCAGCTCATTACAGCTAGAAGATAATCAAGCTGAGGCTCATTTAATTAATAGAACTGCATCAGCAGCAGAGAAAAGCCACGCCATTACCAGTCTTTTTGCATACAACGTGAACAAGTCAAGTGTCGACGCCATGTTTTTCAGTCAGTGGGCGAAAGTTTGTCTGTGTTTTGCCCGCAAACCATTCGTCGAACCGTTACGTAAAGTTGCGTTACATTTGCTGTGTGTATGTCAGCCGCCGCTCGAGGGCGAAATGATGTTTGGCGATGGAGAACACACCCATTTTTGGTGTGGAATTTTAGGACACGAGTAGGCGATTTCAGATAACGTGCTCCTGTGGATACATGTCGTGTCGAGAGGGTGGTTTTTCATGACGATTTGTTCATATTGACAAATGTGGGAGAAAGCCAAAATTTCCTGTGTTCCTTTCTACCTCGCAAACTTGATCTTTTCAAGTAGTCTCTCCAAGCAGTTTTCTCTTGTTTTTGCTTAGAGGCCCGAACACCCCTTGGCTAATTAATATTCGCTTCAGCAGTAAGTCCCATCAATTCTGCATGCATGATTTACGAGTGCTAATTCCGGTTCATCTTGATCCTATCTTCACCTGAATGACCTATGCATACCTAGTAAAGTCGTCGTCTCCGGGAACGGATTTTATGCACTACATGAGATAGATGCAAGGATGCTTTCTCTATGATATTATATAACAGCAGCACATAGTTAGCAAAGAATTTCTGCAATTTATAGCTTTCTCTTCTTGTTGTGGAATTTATGGCGCTCTATGAGAAGAAGGGCAGCGTCCAAGTGGGGAGGATCAGCGTTAGTTACTACTTTACAGGCTAAAACTAGTGGCGAAAGGATACACATTCACTTAACAAACAGGGTAGACACACGAGATATTTATACAGGAGAGAAGCCAGTTGAAGCATGTACACATACCTGTAATCCAGCTCTGTTGGCAGCGCGAGGACCAACCCCACGGACCAAATGCTGATAATGGCCCCAACAGCTTTCCGCTTTGATGGTCTCTGCTTCAAGGGATGGAGGACTGCAAAAAAGAAAGTTACAAAATGATCAGCTTAATGGCTCCTCCTGTGGTGCGAAATCAGTAGTTAGCATTCAACTACAGCTTGCCAACTCCCACTACTTTCTATGAACAGACAAATTTTTGGCATAAAATTATCATATTTATTCCATGTAATTGTCCACCTGAATCTAAAGTGCGTAACTTGGGCACTTGGCTCCACGTTTCTGCTCCTGGATTATTTCTTTCACAAAAAGTCAGTCTATCGCAAGCTGCCTCTGCCTACTTATTTTTATTACGCTATCACACAACGCCAAGAACAACTTTTACTGCTTTGCTTTAGTGTCGAACTTGCTCTTGTCGGTTTTACAAGTTCAATAAAGCGGCAACCAATCTAATATTATGCAGGACGAGTTTTCGGAAAAGTTTCAGAATCTTATCATTCACTTAACTTTTGTCATTGATCAAAGTTGCCGAGTCATAATCTATATATCAATACCGTTCCGGCTCCTAGCGACGTTTAGATACAGAATTGACAAAATCAAAATTAACGTAATATAAATTCTTTAGAAGCTAAAAACGTCTATTTCAACGTCAATTGTGTCAATATGGATATAAGGAATTAATTGAACAAGAAACTTACCCGCTCTGTACCTGTCGAGCGCTATCGTCGCCAATGTGAATACGCTTACGTTTACGCTTAGCACCTGAAACGACACAGCAATCGATTAATGAAAGTAAATTAATTCACAGATGCGGTTCAACCTCAAAAGGCGAAACTAAATCCGTTTCTCGCCTCGGGTGGTCGGTCTTACGAGAACTATTCTACAAAATCTCGTTTCAAGTGTCTAATGGAATTCGCCCACGTCTGTCAGTTTCAATTTGTGGATTTGCAAGCCCAAGTACTATTGAAAAAGAATAAATGCTCGCAAATCGGCAATTTCAATCTGGTTTAGCAAGTTGGAGTCGGAAGCGAAGGTAATATAATATAACGCACTTGCTTAAGAGCTAGCGAGGGGTGAAATTTGTTCTAGCTCTTCGTTATCTACTTCAAGGGCAAATAGCTCACAGTATAGTGTACGTTCGAATAAGTCATTACAACTATATACGTTATTGATAGAAACGCGCCAAATGTACGATGGCATAAATTGCTAATAAAAGAACACTATGACTCGTGGCTTTATTGATAATCGTCTACTCAATCCATGGCGGGATAAGCCTTGAGAGAATAAATTTAACGCAAGTTTCGCTAGTCGGTTGTACGTAATTAACTGCTGTATTTTGCAATATGCACTAAACATGCATGGAACATTGTGATTGAAACATTCAGTCAGGGCCACGTGGATTCAATGTCAACTTGTAATTGAAAAGCCATTCAAGAGGCCCTTCGTACATGGTTATGACCAGTATTTAATTCTTCGTAGTTGCATAGATTCTGAAGAAGCCTTAATAATGAAACTATCGAAGTAACCGCAAGAAACAGAAGAACTCAGTCGATCAATTCAATTAACTGTAAATACAATATTGCTGAAAAGTACCACCAACGGTGCAATAAACCATGATTGATTTAAAAAACATGTTCGCCAGTATTCTGATACCCCAACAGTCAACAGTAAGGTGAAATTTATACTTGAAGGTAATTGTATTTCCGTGTAATAAATGGAAGGTACTCACCTGAACAAACGGACAAAAAGCACACATAAACGCAGGAAGGTTCCATTTCTGCAACAGGGCTGCTTGGAACTGAAACGGAATGGCGAAGAGGCCTGCAAAGAAACGATATGCATACAATAAAAACATTGTTAGCATAAGGTCCTGCATACGGAGAAACCGTGATCAATCAAATTCCTTCTCGGATGCCTCTAGTGTGTCAATAGTTTACAAGGGCTTTATGCATCTGTAAATTTCAAGGACATCCCGCCCACCTCCTGGTTGTTCATCCATGCAAAATATTTTGACAACATGACAAGTACCACCTACTTACATATTTGGATGGTTATTTTTTATTTTGCTCATCAAAAAGGATTATTTACCGCCTCGGAGAGCAAGTTTCAAAAGCGGAAATACTTTTAATGGTACGTCAACAGCCCACGTGAATTTTGAAATAAATATGAAGCGGACGGGGCCGTAATTGTGTACGCAAGTCACATACTTGAATGAACATTTTAGTCTGAATGAATTTTCGCAAAACTTACCTATAATAATATCAGCAAGGGCCAAATTCGCAATAAACATGTTGGTGACGGTTCTCATCCTTCGAGACACCTACGGAAACAAGATTTCAAAGGATCAAAGGAACGAACATTCCACAATAATTTATTGTTAGCTCTAGTGTATAAACATGTGTGGATTGGAGAAATTAAATATGCTTGTGTACGTCAGAGTTCTTGGGTGCATTTATCATTTCATATATATTTATTATTATGATGCTTGAATTGTAGTCCACGTGAAGTTTTTGAAGTTCATGAATTTGCGAAGGTTATGAGGAATTCTGGAATGCTCCGGAAATTGCATTTGTACATGCCTTATTAGATCACAACCAACCACATTCGCTAGTGGATCTTGGCATGTTGAAATGGCAAAATATGTGCAGTCTTCCACATTTTGGACATGCCTTTCAATTCAAGTAATATATGTATTTGGACTATTATTTTGGTTTGAGCTTACAAGCTCGTGTACTTAAGTTTACAACATCATAAACCCATTGTGGGTTCGGCTTTATCTCTTCCCACATCAAAAAGTCGTCGTGGTTTCCGTTCCTATATTGTTCACGTACTTTGTTGTTTCCCAAATTATTGTATTACGAAAAGGAAAAATTCACAAAGCTCCAGCCAAACACAAACACATGTAGATTCCATGTAGACGTACAAATTTAATGGTATTTGTTCACCATCTATACCTGTGTTGTTTGCACTAAAATATTGTAGGTTACACAAGCGGGAAAGTTTTTCGCTTTACACCACAACTCCCACGTCCCCTAACCGACTGTAGTAACGAGAGAACAAGATATTTTTGAAAGATAATTAGCTACACAGACATGCAGCCAACTTTGTGAGAGCCTAGTTGCTCTAAGTACATTACATATATCGGCATAACATGGATACACGAAATTGTAACAACTGTGTTCGGATCCAGTTACTACGGCACGAGAGAGCCGTCAGAACTGTCGCCCGCAAAGCAGCCGCAAGGAATGTGGAGTCGATTAGCAAAATTACAATGTCGGAATTGGCTCCAGCATCAAACTCACAGCTAACGGGCAACACAAACCCCGGAATTTACAGGAACAAAAGTTTGCTCATTAAAATCACTATTAAATGTCAAGGGAAAAGGTTGAAAAGAGTGTCGGCAGTAAATCTTTTATCGGGTAATGAAATTATACGTCCAACTTTGCAAAATCATTGCTTTCAGCCGGGGAATTTATGGAGGTGTAACATCGTTGGGTAGATAACGAACAGAGAAAGTAAAGTTGCTCTAATGTTCGCACCTGCTGTTCTTTGTCTCTACATGACTAACGACTACTTTTTGCTTTCCAAAGTGGATATGTAATTTTAAACTGCATTAACTACAAGAGGGCGAAAACAAGTTCAAAGATTAATGTCTGTCCGAACTGCCTGGCTGCCGCCCTTCGTTGCCAGACACGTAATAAATGCTTCTGACAAAATTGAAAACAAGAAACATGTACTTGCGTAACGCACTCGGCAACAAGGTCACAGTTTAGACGGTCTCTTGAGTATTACAAACATTTTGTGTAAATCCCGTGACATTAAAAGACAATTCATAAGTAAATACGTACACAAATTTCAGCAATTGTTGTGGGCTACTGTTTATAGTGTGACAGGTCCAATCTCTCAAGCCATAGAATAAATAGTTTCGCAATTTCAGTGATTTTGTATGTATTCGGTACATGGGCCTGAATACTCTTCTTGAAGACCGCGTTTCATGTTATTATTCTATACATACTTTGAAAGCCTACTTCTCCTTCCGTCCAGTTTAAATACCGCAGTAAAGCAAACGTGCTGGATCAAATTCTACTACTGCATACCAAATCTGCAGGGTTGACGCCTCATTTATCAGAAAGAAGGACAGAGAAAATGAGAATCGCGTCATTCATGGGCTGGCATGAACAAAGTCTTAGCCGAGTCTCAAGTTAGCCGACCGTGTGTAGCATTGAAAGCATTGTGGTTACTTACTGTCTCTCTTTCTCCTTTTCGAGAAGATAGTGGGACATAAAATCAGCGCTATTTTTATACCCGGGTATGATACGAGGATCTACGATGGGATCGAGACATCATGACAAGACCAGCCGAGACATTATGTTCTGGGCCCGAAATTTTGTATTATATCCGCTGCTGAAAGCTCCTATGGTTAGAACGTTGGGATGGGACACAACCTGATCTTGAAATAAATGAGTTAATTTGCTCCCTGTATATTTGGTTTTTGGCACAGATGGGCGACGATGATAGGCGGGATGAAATTGGCTTTGTGAATGAAACAAGTGTTATCTTTCAGTGCCTTAATCAAAAGCTACAGCCCGTGTAAAATATTTTTGGAACCTCCGCCAATACCAATACGTATCAACGAACCAACACTTTCTTCCAACTCCATTTTCGTACCGAGAAAATTGCAAATGGCCTCTTCCCACATAACATCCACTTTACCTGCAGGCAATATAAGTTTGGGGAATTTTCGGTTTTTTGGTCCTTGAAAAACATGTGGGACGGGAATTGCATCAAATGTTATAGAGTGTTTCATGTAAGCTTCTCACTCACTTGCTTCTTCCCACTCTTCCAAACTGGTAAATGTGTAGCAAGTAGAGCTGGAGAAGGAAATGGACGATTGTTTTTCTACTTTCTGACACCCGCCGAGAATTTAGTAGATTATCGCCAGGGAAGGTTAAGCCGGGAAGACCATTTGAGAGATTGATTAAGCACATAATAATGACAAACAGGACGAGGATGCCAACTGTGAGCCTGAAGCAAGTGGTAATGAAGTGGATAACGCAGTTGGTTCCGACGTGGAACCAGCCCTCAACTGTCTGTCGTACAACTTGTGTACGCTTTCACTCGCCCAATGCCGCCCTTCTCCCTCCTCAGGCGAACATGAGCTCGTGGTGATGAAGAAGTAAAAATTGCCGGAAATTGGTAGAGACGCTCAAATTAACACGTGGAAATTTCCGGAAGAGCAAAATGTACCAACCCCTGGGCGGTCACAACACGTGCAAATTGAACTCAATCCTGCAGTTTTGAACTCAAAATCTATTACAGATAAATTTTCCAGCAAATAAATGCCATGTTTTTGCGAAATTTACTCTTGCATAGAAAATTGCCAGTTAACTCGCATCGACAGCACACAACAAGTTGTTTTCCCACCTACGCCCATGCATAAGTAAGTACTCGTTAATAACGAAGAGCGTCAGATCATCCGGTGTCAGAATATACTTGACTTGAAAAGAACAACTAAATTGAGTTGTTGACATGCCTAAAGGTGGAGAAATATGCTTGACGACCTCTGGGAAAATTTAACGATGCAACTTGAAAAGAATTGAAAAGGAAAGTCAGAAGGAAAATATCACTACTGACACAAGTCTTTTGCACGAATGCATAAATGGTGCACACCGTTTCAATAATTGGGACGATAATGACGTGAACTCAAAAAATATTTGCAAGAAAGTCGCAAGAGATAAAGGGTCAAAAAACGCTATTAAAATCAGTTTTGAATTTTAAGCCCGTTGATCTTCCATGTTGGATCACTGGTGTTTTTCGGGTTCAAGAATGCAATGTTATCTTATGGGATTAAAAATGTATTTTTTTCAAGGGGAAGAGTCTTTTGCAGGTAACTTTTGGGATACTTATAAGAAGCCCCTGGGTCGCTTCTCTAACCTTGGAAAGTTTTAGCTCTGATGGAAATCTGTAGGCCCAGTTACGGCTGTTCCAGTTAAAACTTAACATGGGGAACATAGGAAAGGGGACCTTTGAAGTCCTGCTGTAGCCAAACCAAGAGGGGTTTTGAGGAACGGACTTCTCGGCTGAATTGCCCTTAGGACCCTTGATGTTCAGGCCAAGTATGAAGAAAATCCTAGACAAAAAGTTTTTTGGCGTCGAAAAATCGCTAAAAATTGAAGATGTTGCCATTTTTTCGATTTTTTGACGTCAAAAAACTTTTTGTCCGGGATTTTCTCCATACTTGGCCTGAACGTTAAGAATCTTCAGGGCAATTCATACGAGAAGTCCGTTCCCAAAAATGTCCCTCCGTTTGGCCACAGCAGGGTCCCTTAGATTCCGTTCCCTATCTTCGCCATGTTAAGTTAAACGTTTTTCGGCTATAACTGGGCCTACGGTTTTCCGAAAAAGCTGAAACATTCCAAGGAAGTAGAAGGGGTCAAAAGACACCTGAAAGTTATCCCAAGGGTCTCCAAGGGTAAACCCCTTTCGAGAAAAAACGAAATTTAGACATCCCATTATGGAGCACGAAACGGCACTAAAGACTGACATAATTAAAAAGTGAGCCGATATCCTACACTTTCGGGTACAGAATCCTAAAGTCGCGTTTACAGGCCCTAGATTCATTCTATTACCATGTATAAGCTTAAAGTGAACATTTTACCTCGCTTCTAGAATACACTATGAAGCGAAAAACTTACGGTGACGACCCAAAGGACAAGTCCATTTCCAATGACAGTTAGCAATGAAATACTGCCATAAAATGTTGATAAGACGATGACGATGCCGACGGGGACCTGGTACAAGTTTTCGATCGTCTCATTGTTGTAGTTATGCGACGGGAAGAGGGCAGCGCTGGAATTTGTTGAATTGAGCAAGGACGTTTGATCCAGCAGGTCCGGTGGGGTAAAAAAATCAGTGTCATTGTTGGACTCGATTGCAAAGGATGCGCCCGCCATGATTAATGACTTGTTGTGTATGAATGACGCCTTCTTTGCCTTGGTCCAAACAGTCACACACTTTATCAGCTAGCCAGCAGCGCCGGCCATTTGCTTTCTTCTTCGGTTGAGTTACACAAGATGATCACTACATTTGCGATTCCTCCGCCAGACATCCATTGTTATTCTTAGATACACACACAATTGCCGCACTTTGTTTGCTTTCACTCCTTCTTCATCATTTCACTTTCTGATTTCCTTCAGCACTGTTGTAACTTTTTCTTCTTCTCCTTGACTGTCGTCTCGTCTGGCGGTCGTCCTTAGTTTCTGCGATACAGAAAAAATTGAGTACACATTCACTGTTTACGTAATTCTATGAAAATGTCTGTGTAAACGTTTCTGTATAATGAGGCAACAGGAAGACACTTGATGGAATTTTTATGCATCTCCAAAGAACCTTGTCACTGTCATACAAGATTGAAACTTGCCATTTAAACCCGTAGGAAAAGATTACTTACTATTATGTATAACGTCGAACAAATTGCATAAATCAGAATCACCAAAAGTTTATTTATCGCATTATTTGTTGCTTGCTTGCAAGCCAACTGGAAAGTTGTTGTGCTTTGGGGAAAAGTCGGGATACAAGGGCAAAGTCAGATACAATGTATTTATAGCTTTGTGTTAAGTTGCAGAGTGATTTAGAATGGGAGGTTGAGGTTGCAAACTTTCATCCTGGTTCACAGTCAACCACAGAGTTGTTAGCACCATTCAACAGCTCTCAAAATGATATCAGCATGTAGTACAATTTGACACGTTTAACGTGCAGCTATTTGCCATTTAACCCTTTTCTTGAAACCATTTCCCCGCTACTACAAGCCCACTGTTTCTTTGTAATTTATTCGATCAAAGAAACTTGTACCCAAAGATTAGCTGGGCGAAAACGTGCCGTAAATATACACAAATTTATAACCACAAGGGACTTCAAAAATAGAAACTTGGACCGGTCGAGGTGGGAGCAAAGCAATTTATTGATACTATTCCACGGTTAAGTTGACTTGAGAAAGGTTTCATCTTGTGAAACTAAACACAGTTGCGAATGAACCAGATTTTCGTCCTGCTTCCAACTTTCCAGTCCACTGAAGTCTCTTTGGTTTCAGAGTCTTTGAATAGCCTTTGAATACTGACGAGAACATTTGTAACATCAGTAACATGCCCAGTTTCTGTTAACGACATGTTTCTGGCCACTAGCCTAACCGAGAAAAGAGAGACAGAGGCAGCAGCGGAATCGAAATCCTCTCGTCGCCAAGGGTCCAAGTCAGTTTCAAATTTACGAGGTGTTTCCTTTTGATGTATGGCGATATAAAACATGAATCCATCATCCTTATTACCTCCGCGTGCCGCCTACATGTACCTCAAGTGGGGATTTCATTTCACCGAGCAAATGTATACCAGCTTTTATACCTGTTAAGCAAGAGTCGGTGGCAAAAAGCTAAAAACTCCCTGACCCTCTGGGAATCATGCCCAGGCTCCTAACCACAAGAAATTGCGTAAGAAAGAAGGACGGTATAGACGACAGACATTTTACTTTTTGCTTTAAACTGACATTTAATTACGTGACAGGCCGGTTTACAGTTCTGTCCTATGAGGACTGACTACTATTACTGCTTCCTGCTTGAGCAATTTTTCTCAATTGAATAACTCAGAAGGAATTCCTAGACTCACGAACCATGAAAGTGCCTGTTTGGCCCAAAAGAGGCAAATGTGCGTGGTATAATTTCGAGTCTCATAAGAAGTTGGTGAAATGAAGCGAAAGTGTTATTGGTCCAGCTGGCGGGAATAATTACGAGGAGGCAAATTGCTTTCTTCCAACAAGTAACCCCATTGCAAAATTTTCATATACTTATGTAATTGCGATAGTCGAGTGCCACTGCTGCCACTGAAGCGTATGGACGTTTCTGTGTTTCAGATGTTAAAATTTCATGGTATTAGTGGCGACATGGCATGTTGAGAAAGTTTACCACTAATCTCGAACACAGTGTATGGATATGCATGTGTATATTTCGGTCAATTCCGATTAAAGTTTTAATCCGCCTTTCATCCCAAAGTATGCTCCATATGTTCCTCCGGCTCCTTTTCCTTGAGGCCTAATCGAAGAAGCAACTTTGTCTATAATGTTGGCGCTCTAGAAATCATTCATTAGAAGGAGGAACCCTCATTGAATCTGTCGACCATTGTTCATGCACGCCAAATGGAATGAATAGAACCAACTTCTTGAATCATTTTCTTCCAACAAGTTATTCAACGACCAGACGATTAGGCCAAGTTTGATTCTCAAGAACCGGGTAACCGTAACCGTGGAACGGAAAAGCTTAAGTGAGCCATGTACAATATATAATAGCGAATATAATACCAAAGACACATACTTCAAACTCACCTACTAAACCCACAAAATGTTCCAGCGGTTTCAAGTGTGGTTGGTTGAGGTTATCTGGAACAAACACCGCTCCGATTTCACACAATCCAGAATTGTTCAAAACTGTCCAAACTTTCATCCGACCCAGACTTTTGCAATATCGTGCGAATCCTATCTGTAAAAGAAGAATCGATTGGGAAACATTGCTGTAAGAACAGCCACTTGTTGTGGTGAACCACTGACTGACATGTTATTAATTCTGCGACACACACACACCTGCTGCTAAACCCGTTTTAAAAATTTCCAACCTCGCCAATCACAATATAGCGTTGTTTTTATTCTTTATATTTACTCTGCCAGGCATCACAAGATTCAGAGGGTTGATAACAAAAACTCAGCTTTCCCCGTTATTTCCTTTCAGAGCTTTCACTGTAGGCTGTAGAGTCTCTGGCAACCCTTGCAGTGCCGTTGCCAGCCGACATGTTTTCCCGCTTCTGGCTAAATGGAAACTGAGCAGCGTTGGAGTCGTGCCGTGTAGTCTAATACATCCGCAAAGATGGAACCAACAGCAAACACCGCTTTCACTGTATAGTAAGTAAAGTAGTTCCATGCAAGATTGGAGTGGATAAAATCTCACGTTAACTTTGGTCTTTCCTAGTGATTCCCATACCTATTCTTTGCATCGATGTCTCTTATCACAAAAGAGCTTGTATTTGCCATTATATTGTTGACCAAGAGAGTTTTCTAAGGAATCTTCAGTACATACACAAATCAAGAGTCTTGTAGACAAGTTTTGTTGTGATGAGAAATAAGAATGCCTGAAATGCATAAGAGCCGCCAAGTTGTCTCCAAAATTTTCTGATAACCCGAACAGCCTCTTTACCGACGCAATAGTTGATTAATATTTGGTGATAGCGGAAACCAAAACCAAGCTTGTCCTTGTCCCGTCGGTCTATGTCACTTTCAGCCCAATACTCAAGATACACATTGCTGAACTTGACGTCTTGGTCCTGACCTTCGGTCCGACTTTTGTGACGAATTTGCAACCTATAGATAGCAAGTACTTTTCTCTTTCGTAGAATCGAGCCGTCTGATCTTTTCAGGGGCCGCAAGGCACCTTTTGAACCTGCATATTCTAATGTACTTGTGGCTGCTAAAGTTGGGATGACGTGCAATATCGTGAGAATCCAGCTCATGTTTCCGTACTTGAAGATTACGTAGCAACAGATGTCAACGTTGCTGGTGCACCAGGTGCAATTTTGGCCGGAGCCGATGTATATACACCAACCCAAATTCAATCTCGTTCATCGATATATTTTTGTCCCAAAGCTATACATTTGAGTTTATCCATTGATTTTCCAAATTCAATTTCAGAATAAAAATTTGTAGAAAAGAACATTGCAAGATTTCGTTCCTTATCAAAAGGTTTTGATGATACTGTAATTTTAAAGTTTTTTTTCTCAATTGTATGGCTTATTTAGCTAGTACTAGGAAGAAAATATTTTGTACAGACTTACGAATAACAAGTTTTCAAAAAAATATTTTTCATTCGTTCCCATGACTGTTAATCGTATTTCTTCCTAAAGCAACCTTTGAAAAAGCTCAAAAACGTTATTTAAAAGAATTCTTACATAATAGCATCTTTGAAGAGGCCTTGTTTGAGTTGTTCATAAACGTAAATGTACACATAAGCCCTTCATGTTTATATGCTCAAGTTGAACAAATCAGATTTCAAGTTTTAATGCCACTTTGATTGTACAGTTGGGTGGCGTTTCTGGAAGCTCTGAAGTTTAAATTATTATGTTGAGAGAGTGGGCGACATCGTAGGCGCGTGTACTGAAACTTGGAACAAGTGGGCGAAACATTTGTTGTTTGCTCTATAATTCTATAACATATTTACTTCAAAAGGCATCCTGAATGTGAAGGAATAAACAAATTTTGTAGACAAGCTAGCAGCCAAAAATGGCGTGACAAGAGGGAAAAGAATCGCAAGTGACGTTTTAGATATAAAATTTGGAAACTTTAAAACGCTTTTAGCCTTGTTCGGATTTTTGAATTACATAATGTTAGCTTATATACCTGATGTGTGAATGGTGCTGGTGAGGAAAGAATTTTCTCCGACATTTCCTCAAGTGTCGTAGTAGTCGGCAGTTTTAAATCTGCTTCCGTGACATGGAATGGCCAGAGAGAAAGCAAATTGCTGGTGCAAATTGCCACGTGGACTGACAGATTTCTTCCTGTCCCCATATCAAAGTCTATTACAATTTCACTTGAACCACATTTTTATTCAGAGTGTACTTGTCAGACCTTTTACTTATAATATAAGTGAGCGAGGGAGCGAAAGAACACACTTTCTACAACGACAAAACTCCAATGAAATTCCCTACAACTCATGTCAACTTCAACGGGCACAGACGTCTTGAGCCGTGAATACAAATTGCAAAATTTGACAAAAATCTAATAACGGAAGAAAGAGCCTAGTAATCGGTGCTTTTTAGAGATTTCAACTACACATTTTTATGCCATTTCTTTTCTCCTTACATAATTGGTGCGCGGCACGAGACTTGAGAGATTGACGGATAAGTTCGCCGACTATAAAAGCAATTCTTATCCTATATAAAGAGCCAAGAGCCTTGGACAAGTTTCGATGTTGGAGTCATGCTTACCAATAGAAATTTGCGGATTAGCTGTCAAGACAATAGCTAATCTTCAATGGATTGATACATATACATGGGAAAAGTGTATCCAGGTCAATGGATCAAATAGGATAACCACCATTTGTAACACTGGCGGGGAAAACCGCAAAATGGCAACGTTCATAGGTCTAGACACTAACTAGTATATATGATGATCCTTTTGTACATAGGCAATTTAATATGCCGAGCTACTTGCAGCATGTATCAAGAATGTCTCGCACAACGGAACAAATGAGCGATTATTTATGAGTATGCTACGGTTGTTTCGGTTTATTTGTTAACGTCAATTCAGGCAGTGAATAAAGTTCAGGTATTTTACAGGGTCTTTATTCAAAAACTGATTCCTCTTGGGATTGATCTATAGCAAAAGGAAAGTTTCTTGTGAACACCTCGTGTTGAAGTCTGTATTAATTCAACTGTTTGGTTCCGCTAAAGTTGGATTGACTTCTCGGCTCGGGTCTTTTGCACCTGAGCTGCTGGCTCGAGTTCAGTCTCGTGTTTCACACTCGCGACTGATCGCGAATCGTATTACATTATATTTATTTACAATTTACTCGTATGCAATTTTATAAAACATTTTACGGAATAACAATTCAAAAATTGCAATACTCATAAACACTACTTCAATACAACAGTATATATTGCATCTATCCTATTTTACGATATCGCTTCAGGCTTCCAAGCGTAACCTGTCAGTAGTAAATTTGGTTGCGCCCCCGCCGTTTGCCAAAATGTTATGATGTCTTGTCTTGACGTTATTACGGCCGGCACATGCCTGGTTGGTCTCTTACGTAACGTTGGTTTGGCCAATTTCTTTCCCCTATACGGGAGCACAGTTTGGAGTATTTGACGACGACATTTCTGCTACCTTCCCACTTGGCCTGGGACCAGCCGCCACAGCGGATTCGTAAGGAACTTCAAGTGGAGCAATGAGTTCCGTCCAGATTTTCTTGTCCAATTGAATCACTTCCGGTATTTTCTCGTACTGCAAATCAAAAGGTTTCTTTACAATAGCAGGAAATGGTTCACCTGGAAAAGACACGAGTTTCAATGTACCGGAAATCAACCGATTGATTTGGCAGCGGAAGCTCGATCAAGATTGATATACCTCACGTTTTCGACTACATACACAGTTCAAAAGGTTCTCGCATCAGTAATAGAAATAAAGGTAATTGAACAAATATTTTTGCTCAAACACCCGAATTCAACTTGAAAAAATTAGGCCAGAATATATTGCATTGGGTTATCAGGGAATTGGAAGCGGAAACCAGAAAAATTGTATAACGCACCAGATCTTGATCAGTATGAGGGAAAGAAGCTGTAAAAATAAATTTACCTTAATAATGAGTGTCCTGTTGGCGAAAGCGGAAGAAAGCTTGTGAGCTTCCAAGTTGAGCTGGAAGCGTTCCATATCCATAATTTTAAGTTTCTTGTAGTATTTACGATTCTTGGTGGAAACCACGACCGTCTTGGAGTCAGCATCGCATGAAACCACGTAGTTGTCCCCGGGAGGAACCAAGTTCCGTATTCGCCACTCGTAAAAGTATGGAGCAATCTTGGAACTGACCGTCGGCTGTGAAAGAGGTGGTAATTGCGATTACACCGAAACGTAATGAACCGTACAATAGTTGAACGTCATAAACGAGCAAGATGTACGATCTTCGCTCTCGTAAATCCGCCATATCCATCTACTTTTTGTTCTGGCAAAAGTAAGTAACTCTAGCCTACTAGAGAGGATTTGTAACAAAGCTCTCAGCTAGATCTCTAGTTCATATATTCTACTATGTAAAAAAATCTTTCATCTCAACCAAATCCCACTGAAATTTGACGCAAGACCGAAAGTAACTGTAAATCCCTTCAACCTTGAACTTGACAACTTTCCTGTCTGATTTTGCATGCATTTAAACGAAAATATCTTTATCAATCACAGTCAAGCTGATTTTTTATAGATTAGTTTGATAAGCCGGTAGTAGTTGAAGAAGAAATTTTGGCAATTAACTGCAATCTTGGAAAATAGTATAACAAAATCCCGTTTTTTGTTCCACACCTTACTTAGTTACTTGGCTCAGTTCCTCGACTCGAACCCGCCCAAACACAGTCGTTTACCTGACTTTTTAGACTTTGATTTTTGTAAAGCTCTTGTTTTGGCTCCGTTTGCCAAAAATATTTTACCCGCATGCCATGTACTAAATTTCGCTCCCTAGCTTCATGGTGGCATTTTCCCCATTCGTGCCGGATTTCTGGTTGAAAAGCGTGTGTGTATATATACCAGCATTTTTGCGGCTTTCTCTCTTACACTTTCGCCAAATTCACTACCACGCATAAGGTGTTTCATGAATAGCACGAAAAATGGACCTCCAGCCGCTAAAATCTCTTTGTATTTCTTGCTCCTTTTTTAAAGTTTGCTGAATAATATTTTTTTAATAAACACACTCACGCTACGATATATTTCTGATTAAATATGTACCTGTCGCGATGGTCAAGGTTGTCGTTGGAAATGACATTTTAAGTCAGTCTCATTTTCATGTTTCCTTTCAGCCTGTACGTATAAAACTGCAGCAAGTATATAATTTTATATTTATGTCATCGAGTTGATATAAGACCTTCCATATATAAGAAACGCACTATTAAACTTTTCGCCGCCCCGCTAGCATTGAATTTAAATTTATGACTATATTCTTCCTCTCCCAGTACAAGAAAAACAAGGCGATTCATAATTTCGAAGAAAGCTGGTTAAACTACTGGATGGGAGTCCGCCCCGCCGGAGATTATTTCACCGCTTCTTTCCCCATAAAAAACCAAAAGGAGCCAAATCAACTAGTATAGCCATGGCAAAAACAACCAACAAGATTCAATTACAATCCCGGCATGCCCCTGTCAACTTGCATTTTCTGACACAATTTCTTGTTTTGTCTAATACCCGTTAAATTGTCCTGTAGTATTACTTGCAAGCACTAATGAAATGAACAGGGTCAGAAACGCAATACCCCTTTTCAAAATAAACAGAACAAGTAATAATGCTAAAACAACCTTTTCAATATTCTAGGAACAGAAACGCTATATTTAATATCAAATGTCGTAAGCCGTAATATCTTCGAGATCAAAGGAAACTTACATACGTTTGAAGCATTCTCCTTCAGAAGCGGAATAGTGGGCGGCGGTTGTTGTGACCTCAAACTTCCTCCCTCGATTTCTTCACAAGCGCCTCCAGAGTCTCGAATGATCAAATATTGAGCGTCGTCGCCAATTTCCGGCTCCCATCTGACGCCGTTTCCGAGAACCGACTTGCGCTTCCAGTATCTGCCCACTAGTTCGTTTCCGTTTGTAGTCGAATATCTCCAATCTTCAATCATTTCTTGGTCAGTTTCAAATCGGTAGTGAACTCTTTTGATGCCTGCATGTAGTTCAGCTACTTCAGTTTTTATATAAACATTCATGAATTTGGATTACGAAACAAGATGCGGCTGGTTGTATAATCATGCTACTTATTCAGTTATTTTACCGGGGGCTGGAATAGGAAATCTGACAAACTCGTGTTCGAATGACAACCATTGTCTGTCTACCTGCTTCCAGTGAATATGTGTAAAGTAAACTACGTATCAAATTTATCATAGTTTACAATAGAAGTTGTTTTGTTTTCGAACAGCTTTTATGCTGTAGTCGGTGCCCGTCCATTCTGTTTCTGGGCCACATATTCTGGAGTCGAGTCAACAACGGATCTTGCATGGGAAACAGAGTGATGAAATGTTATATTCTGAAGAGAGTCGGTCTATTTTCAGCCCAACGTGAATACGTCTCATAACAAGGCGAAAACAACAATAACAAAGAATATATTAGCGTAGGTCTAAACTGCTAAAAGTAGGAAAAGGCGAGAAAGAAAGTTGTGACAAACTTGGATCAATTCACAAATTTGCTATGGAAACGTCTGATGCTTTGTGACACCAGCATCGGCCACGGGGCCAACTTTCTCCATTCTTTGATTCCAGTGTCCTTACAGAAATGTTAAAATCTACAGAGATTTCTAAAACTTGCAGCCATCCAAGGATTAGAGCAGTAATCGAAATGACTTGTACAATAGAATCTTTCAGGAAAACAACTTTCTTTGTGAAATGAGCAACAAAATTGAACAACTCATGCGGAAACAAAGAAAAGTGCCCTAGAATCCATTATTTTGAATTCTTCAAGCGCAAAGAGTATGTACATTAGGGGGATACACAGGGACAAAAATATTGAAGCCCATTCAACATTATCGCTTCTCGATTGGATGCCTAAAGGGCCATCAAATTAACACTACGTGAAGGCTGCTTTTAAGAAGCATGTAATGTTGCAAAGTCACTCTAATCATAGACTATTGGTATGGATTCAGCATCTTAACAAAATATTTGCTAGGCGGGATTCAACATTTTGCACTCAAGTTCGAATTCGAATGAATCTTACCATGTTTCGACACCAAACAACGACGATGAGCTTTCTCCAAACACTTGTACCAGGCTTTTCCGAAGAATTCGTTATGGCTGCTTCCTGCCATTGCACATTAAGATGAAACTACAAAGCGGATGAAAACGGCCAATTTGGATACACAAAAATGTTATTCACAAAACCAAATAAGGTTTTCCAGTAAACAAACAAAGGGGAACAATCGGTTCAGGTTCAGCGAAAAGCTAGTGACGCAACGACAGCTGTCATATGATTGATTTAACACATTTGCATCGGTTTCATTGGCAACGAGAAGTTTACTTTATGCTTCCGTAGGTTAGCCAAAGGAGCATCAAAGAACATTGGCTCTAAAGTAAATTAACACATTTTAGTAATTCTGAAAGACGATCGTACAGATGGTTTACTGGCGCAAGCATTAGAGTTTGAGTAAAGTACGTTACATGTACCAGTTTGTAGAAACAGTAAAAAAGCACAAGTATGAGAAATACCCCTCACTTGAACAAAACTAGAAGCTGACTATGAGCAGCGTGAACTTGAGAAAATAGGAACATATTCGAATCCCATTGGTATAGAAGAATACAACGATAATAATCTCCGAGTACTTGTTCGAGAGCATCTTGATTCATATGAAAGAGATATTGCTCTCGAGAGCCGCAATTTTGCATTCTAGGTCAAGATACTACAGTTTAAACAATTAATGAACTTTTCTAACATAGACAGTTCATATTACAATGTACTATGAGTAAACAAGCAAAAATTAAAAAACGAAGATACGCAAAATTTTACGGTCATTTTGAGCTCAACAATTTCGAATGCTTAAATTAAAAGCTGTATTACAATAATCATTGAATCCGTGGTGGGAACGAAAGACGGTGCCGAAGACGACATCCAGGAGTCGCCAGCCGTTCACTGTGCGAACATCCACAATTAACTACACTTATAATTTAAGTACAGAATTTATCCTGATTTTTGCAGCTCGATTTGTCCTTCCAATGATTTGGCCAAGTACATGACGAAAAGCTGAAACAGTACATAAATTGTAATTTAAGGTTCAAACAATTGACAATACATGTGTCGAAAGATCATTGCAACTGCTCACCTGCATCAGAGCGAAGCCCAATGCACAACTTGCAACGATATACAAGTTTCGGTTTATCATAGATTTGACTGCTTCTATACAACCTTGAGTCCATACTTTTTCTCTTGGTCCTTCCGCTTCCACTAGGTGTGACGTCCCGAACCTCAATGTTTCTGCTGTACCCGAACCCTGGAACGCACCGCACAAGACCAAATTCATAATTTACAAGGAATTAATCTACGTCAGTAAATTTTACATGGAACTGGTACTTACCGGCTCTTGTTGCACGCCGTATCCGCACATGATATTTATCAAACCGCTCTGAAAATTAAACATGACATTTACTTTTGCTTTCCACTTCAGCAGTTCAAATAATATCAGTTGTACACAAGAATTGATAGACACTTACCGACATGTCTGTTGCATTCTTGCAACATGAGTAAGGCACTCCACACCTTTCTACGCTTTGATTGAGTAAAGGACTAGTACAATTAAAATATTCATTCTTGGACCAGTCTTCGTAACCTCGAGCGCTGAGGCCGCAGCAGTGAAACTACAAAAACATTAATGAGCGAGACTTTACATTTGATGCATATAGAGCAAATTTCAAAACGAACCAGTCATATCGATCCTTACCTCTTGTTGGACGAAATCGATCAAATTCTGCAAATCAGGATCTTCCCTGTACTTCGAGATAACATTGTCCGTTAGATATTTTGAGATAAGCCCTTCAACCCTATTAGGGTAAACGAAACACAGGATTGCAACAGCAAGCTCAAGCAAGAAGAATATTAGAAGAGCCACGGAATACTGCAAAAAAGCATCATCATAGATTAGTTCACTTCCGACATATCGTCCAAATATCTTGTGCGAATTTCAGTTATCACTCACGGCTTTCAATAGCACGCAGTTCTCCCGTAATGCACCTATACATCCGAAAAAACTGACGAAGAAGATTACGGCTCCAATGAGGGCAATTATAAGCCCAACATTAAACAGGACATCTGCAAGCTTGTCCACTCTGAGCCCATCCCCTGACTGAAATTGGTCCACTACTGCATAGAGTCCAACTGCCACAAGAAACCCACCAACAACCTGCAAATCAATTCTCTCATTACTAAAAAGTTCAGCTGAGGACTATTATTATTTACTTAAACTCGAGTAACTTGCCCAAAACATAAAGTTAAAGAAGAACATGGTGTATTTGACAGCAGGACTGATAAAGTTGACGCCCCTCCCCCTATGGTGTGCCGATCGGTACTCATAATGGCCTGGAACTGGAACCATTCGTTCCATTTGATGATGGTGATGGCGATGGTGCTCACGCATGATGCCTTGACTATAGTGCTTCAATTGCGGGTTGGAACCCTGAAAATACCATATTTTTTTAAAAGTTTTTCATATCAAGATTACAACTAATCTTTATAGAATCACTCACGTTCCGGCTCCAGCTAATCAGCAGCAACTGGTCCTTCTGTTCCTCGTACTACTCGACTCCGTGGGCCATTGTATTTTTTTGTACTTAAAGCTGAATCGATCTGAAAAACAGAAAACAAATTACATAAGCATCAAAACCATCAGTTTCACTGGAAGATTCGTCCTACTTTGTTTCCCTGAATTCACATGACGTGATAAACCGCTTTATATTTTATGGCAAACTCCCTATACGTACAAGCCACCGACGCTTAACTCCACTCACATTTGAATCCGACTTGACCTTAATCTTCCTCAAATCCTACCGGGATCAAAAGCCATTTTCACCAACATTTCTTACATTTTGGCAACAGAACCATTGAACATAGCTACATTTCTCTTAAAGGAAATAGCGGATTTCAAACGACTGCGAATAAGCTGTTACGCTGTCACCGGAAACGTCCATTGTTTGCCCAACACGTGATAAACCCGTTCATAATCGACTTAACAGAGACAATATTTCACTGCAAGCCGTTATAATAAGATGCCTCGAGCGTCTCCCAGCTCTGTTGAAGGATTAACATTCCCTGCATTCGAAGCGTCAGCTTGCAATTTATCATCATTTTTTTGCGCGCAAAATGACTTGGAGGCTTTTAAATAGTACAAACGCTGCCCTGCTTTTGCAATCATTCTGTGCATGCACAAACACCACGTCCAAATCCTACCAGAAGAGCAGCACTCGCTTAATAACGTCAATTTGTGTCGCATATAGTGAAACCGCTCAAAGCACGATTTCATTTCACAAAACCTAATAACGTTATTAAGGTGCGAGATTCACGAAATATTTTCTTGTCTCTCTCCTGATCTCTCGAAACTAACAACAACAACCCATTTCAGGTCTAGACAAATTTCTTGTTAAAATCCCTTTTTATTAGTTATCTTCATCAACAGCCATTTAGCTTCTGAAGCGTCTCATTGCGCAAACCACGACTGCCCACCAACGAGTCCGGAGGCGCTCAAAAGAAAGATAAGAAGCGAATGTGCACGACAAAAAGCTAACCAGGTGTGTAACCAGCAAAAACAAATTGCTTAACCAGGCAAGCAGATTCAATTGATTTGCACCTAAAATTCAAGTGTAGGAGGAACGACAAAAAACATTTGGGGGAGTGTAATCATTCTGAACCATTTGTTCCGCTTCCCCGAATTTTATGTCATGCGAAACAGAGTCGTCGTTCACAAATCGTGCAATTCTGCCTGTCAGAATAAAAGCGAAAACTCTCGCAGATTCGTTCACAACCTAATCAACCGAAAAGTCGACGAAACAATGCTCAAGTTACGACATTCTTCATCAAACGCCTCCTAGGTAGCCGTCAGAATCGAAACATATTCGGCATCTCCGATCTGAAGCAGGCTGGTAATTCTGAAACCTTAAAATGGAATCTTAAAATTCGCAAGTCGCCCTTCTGTCCGACATTACATGTACAAGTGTAAGCCTCGCAAAAGCAAGCGATGCGATTGCAATTCAGCGTTGATTTCTTCAAATGTTTTGCGTGGATTACGACGCTTTGCGTGTAATTTTATGCATTATGTGTACTTGACTAACGTATGTACACAATTTTGCTTGAATCCACTGTTTCTGCTAATAAAAACCGCACACATCACGGCATCCTCTTACGCTTCAGTGACTCAAACTTGAAGCTCAGTTCCATCTAAACCGTATTAAACATCAAGGCAAAGTTTTGCACTTGTTGCCAGCAATGAAGGTCCTTTTTATGATGATGCCGAGAGAGATACAATTGTATACAGACAAAAGGATTCGCCAACATGTACAGTTATAGCCGGAAATGATTAGCTCTCCGGAAACTCTTGGTAAGCATCAGCTCACAGTCAAGACCAAAGTGTCTCTGACTGCCTCGTAATCTGAACGAGACTTTTGACAACCGGATAACATCCAACAGTAGAAGGCTTGCCTTGCCCACTACAGCCAAGTTTGTCTGCTGATTTTCAACAAACAATCATTGCAATCGCGAGTGTCATGAAACTGTATCACAAAACGATCATTGAACCATTCCAGCAAACCGTATCTAACTTTGACATTAATCGCATTTGAAAAGAGCCACTGGCTGCCGAGTGAGTCACCAAAGAGTGGTTAGTTACTATGTGGCGAAGCGACGAGAGCTCGTCCGAATGAGTCTTATTTACAGTTACGTATGATTGCTTTACTCCCGGAAGTTGGATACATGGACGGACCAGATACTATACAAAATCCCATCTCAGGCAATGACTAATCGCAAACCGTCAAGAACCAAAGCTAATTGACATCGGTCCAAAGCCAGCACCACTTGATATCTTGTGAACACAAATATGGACTTCTTCGATGCAAGTCAAGCAATCAGATTCTTCAATCATCAATGCGTATTTTTCAGGCAAGCACTAAACCGCAGACACTGACTGACCTCTACTGCCGATCTAATATGGTGCGTGTAAATTTTTCGAATCCCAAGCCTACCCCACGTAACAGACCATGAGAAATTCTTTTCTGATTACGCTCTTAAACAAGTGTTTCGCACAGGTAAGCTAATTGGCAAAAGTTCATCAAAACCAGATGCCGCGACGACGTGGTTTCATGCACCTGGTTTGAAGCAAGCCTCTGATTTTTTATATACTTCTTCTTTCTACCAAATCTTGGCTTTTGCGTCCACTTTGCGTTCGAAATTTTCTCCGATTTTGGCCCATGATTCCCTTCCTACTCTACTTTTTCAATAGCCAATAAAGTCCAAAGAATCCAAAATTCATACTGCTCATATTCCTCATTTTAAAAACAGACCTTAACCAACAAATTCATAATTCCTCATTGACTTACCCTTCTTTAACGTCCTACTACCACCAAAAGTCGATCAACAACTTTTAGAAAAGTGGCTCCCCCGTGTGTCTCCAAACTTCCAGCTGAATACTTTCCAGGAATTTTCACCCCACACAACTGCACAATCCAGTTAATTATCTCAAAAGGTATCGCGGCACTATGTTTCCCAAGAATCTTTTGATCTCCTCATACTTCAAATCTCAACGCCGGAAGATATTCGTCCTCGATCTCGTCCTCAGTACCGTTGCTAACGACGTGTGTCGGTTCAATTTCAGCTTGATTGGCTTTAAATCAATCTTCCTTTCTTCCTGCAAAACCAAATTAAGAAAAACATTATTAATCCTTCATTCACACAAGTTACAAGTAATATCTGAAACAAACCAAAATAAATACGTATTCACAAACCTAAACTCTCACGTTCAGTCTGATCCTTGTTGTTGGAACTTGGCACAGGAAGTAAATGCTAGCGAATCGACGGCTAAACTACCTAAATCACTAACTTAAACCTCACAATAAGGATGAATCACTTTGTTAGCTTCTTCCCCGACCGATCTGTCTCCGATTGACACCAACCCAAGATTGCTCTTCTTCACCGATAACAATTTCTCCTTCGTTGAAACTACAAGACTTACGTCCTAACGTACACTATTCAACTTGTTCTTCTATTGATCATTCTCAGTATGATTCACTCCACCTTTGATTGTGAACTCTGTTATCTTTTTCTCCTTAAAAAAGTTGGCAGCCTTTGAATATCTTGTTCACATGTCATCAGATTCCAATTCAGCTCACTATTCACTCAATATGCACTAGCGACGTAATCACTCAAACAATTTCACACTGTATGTATCATTTGTTCATTTCAAAAATTAAAAATTCGGGTTTTGTAAAATCCGGGTTTAACTGTACATATATATATTTCCAAGAAATATTTGTTGTGGGAGATTCTTTGGAAGAATGAGAATCTACTGGGAGCTGTTGTGAATTGAAAACACAAGACACATGTGTGTGTGGCTGCGAATGAGAAGCAAACGACACAACAGCACAGAGCCCAAGCTCACAGGGATTCAGTCAGAGGCAACGCAATACAAAAGCTCCATAAGAAAGAAAGAAGAGGAAGAGAGATGTGAGGAGTTGCGTTGAGTGACGACTGCGAGAGATGTCTTTGTGTGTGCTATGGCTACGGACGACTCGATGTTGTTGATACCAAACTCTATGATTTCGACGCCTTTCAACTTGAATCCACGTCGCTATTTTCCCACTTGCATGTTACTAGACGATGGAACAACGACAAGAACGATCAAAGTGGACGACGGCAAAAAAGCTGTCGCTAGTTTCCTAGTAAGTAGTCAACAACGCGTTGCGCTATAAACGCTACAAACCCCCGCGAACACAAAGCTCTTGTTACGTAAAGCGCTGTGAATCCTTATTGACTCGACTTGAGACAGCCAGCAAGAGTTTAGAGTTTCAGTTTCAGAATATTATCTCATGACAAAAATGTATAATTACATGGATCATGGAACCGAGACAACAACAATAGCAACGATAGTAAAAATATCGTCCATGGAATCGCCTTCTTGCTCTTCCCGTAGTCCTGTTCCCACAAATGTCATCCAACTCCTCGGACCAACAAGTTTGCCAATTTGAAGCGTTCGCAACAAGGTGTCCTGCCTGATCTTGAGGTAATGAGGGTTGTCAAAACCAAATGATGAATGTCAAAAAATCCCTCTTTTCCCACATCGAATCACTAAACGTTTCATGCCTTTTAGGAATCCTTAGGCTGTGACAACATGGAAGGTAGTTTACTACTACACAGCTCAACGAAACCAAGAGGATGAGTGATTTTGAGATGAAATTGAGAAACAGGCCTTAAGGGACTAGGCCAAAACCTCTGACTGTGAATCCAAGGTCACAAAGAGAGGGAAGAATCATCAACTTTATGAGACCCTTGGTCTTGAGACTGACGAAGGCATATCAGGGCTCAAGGTCATTTGGCGCGAAGGAGATGTCGCGGAAGCAGGGCCGCCGGAAATGACAGAGAATTTGAAGCTTTCCTCATGTTTCATTACCAAATGTAAGGCTTGTAGAAGAAACGAGTCAAGATCGATTCAATTTAATTGTATAGTCATAAAATTGTACAAGGGCTGCAGGCCGATTCGCAGGCGTCAATGTTTTGATTTTGCAAGTTTTTGTACCCTCAGAATCGAATGCTTTTGATGATACGAACAGGTGCTACGGGAGCTGCGGAGGCTGCTGGATTCATTGACCACTTGGAACACATGTGACAAAGTTGATATTGCATCAAATGTTGTATGAAACGAATGGGTTGCATAAAGCGAATATCAACTGTTGCGTAACCGGCTGGGGAAGATCTGGTTTCGCTTGATGCTGCTACTGATGCGTTTTAGATTTCGACTTATGATGGACGAACATCACGTGTACACGCAGTATCAATAGATCCAAGTCTTGAATCTATAGTGAGGTCCAGCAGCTTTGTGGTTACAGATATTGATCTAATTTTGGGGCTATCGGATCAGCAGACCAACTTGATCTATTCACAGACATTCTCATTCAACGTTTGTTTGGCGATTGTAATGGTCAAAATCTTCTAATTTCAAGCTAGAAACATAAAACGCTTCTCATTTTGGGTTACGTAATAAAGAGTGTAGAAGCCCTAATAATTCGCCGCAATAGCCTGTTGCCTCTACGTTTGCGAATTTCGGTACCACCGCAAAACCGCCAAGTTCAAATTTGGACACCAACTTTCTTCAATCTGGTTCTTTCCTGCTTGTTGCGTGCGGTCAGGATAGGCAAAAGCCAAACAAGTGTTAGTGTTATGGAGTTGAACGTGTTGTTGATGTGAGAAGTTGTGTTTATCATCAGCTGATTAGACGTTTATATTTCTTTTACTGTTGTGAACGATTATCGCTGGTAGTTTATATTTAGCAGATTTCAAAGTCAAAAGATTCACAATCGACAGACGACTATATCGAAAGTCTGTAAATTGGACAGAATTATGCATGCGACTGATATCTAGACTTTTTGTCGTGATTGTCATGTGACGGAAGTATAATGGTTGAAGCGAAACTGTGATTTATCTGTATAACCAACCGTTGATGTTGGCTCGCAAGCTGTAGTTATTGAGGTATCATCAAGTATCTTGGATTCACCAGAAGTCCTTTGTTTGTATGTTTACCCCGTTCTGTATTCAATTTGCAAGTTGAAATGTTACGTAATCAGTAATCATTGTAAGTTGATATTTTTTGTAGTTGACATCACTACGATATTCTATGGATTCTTACTAATTTGGGCTTGTTTGCTTTAGGAATCTACCACAAGTTCCATATCATCTGGCTGGAGCCATGTGTACTTAAGTTCCTACAGGAAGTTATTATGCTAAAAGACTGTTGATTGTGGCAAAAGCAAAACACCAAACGGCTGGTTCTGCTGGTGTACTACAAAATGACCCAAGGAAACTGTTGCAGCAGATGTTGGCGAAGATTCGGTCGGTGGTGGCTTCACTGCTTTTTACGATGGAGACTATGGATTCGACCTTTTGTGATGTTGGGCTACGCCGTCGTTTTGTTGATTGTAATTCCGTTATTGTTTGTTAACTGTCTTGGAGATGACGACAAATGCGATAGGGTGCAGAGGACCCAGCTGATCGGCGGGATATTTGCCCTGATTGCGTTACCTATCACTTTTTGGGAAATTACACAACACTTGGTTCATTATACCAAGCCGTACCTACAGAAACATGTGATACGGTTAGTAGTAGCTCTCAAATGACAATATCAATCAAGTGTATGAATTCGAATTGATTATGAAAATGTATTTGGCTTTGCAGAATTCTTTGGATGGTGCCAATCTACGCGCTAGATGCTGTAAGTTCGATCACTGGGATAAATTGAATCTGAAATCCGTAAAACTTGGATAACGGGTGTACTTTCTGATTTGCAGTGGCTGGGTCTTATAGTTCCAAAGTATGCAATTTACATGAATGCGATGCGTGAATGCTATGAAGCGTACGTCATCTACAACTTTATGAAGTTCTTGTTGAACTATCTGAACGCTGAAATGGACCTGGAAGCTAATTTGGAATTGAAACCGCAAGTTCATCACTTCGTACCGCTGTGTTGCATGCGTGACTGGGAAATGGGACGAGAGTTTATCCATAAGTGCAAGCATGGTATTTTGCAGTATACCGTATTCAGACCGTTGACGACGTTCATATCATTGTAAGTGGGCGGAATTGTTGATACAACAACTTTGTACATGCTGGAATGAATTCTAATTGTTTGCTTTTAGCGTATGCGATCTTAGCGGTGTCTACGGCGAAGGAGTATTCAAGCCTGACAATGCTTTCCCGTATATGTTGTTTGTCAACAATGTGTCCCAGTTCGTTGCCATGTACTGCCTGGTATTATTCTACAAAGCTACTAGGGATGAATTGGCTCCTATGAAACCTATCGGAAAGTTTTTGTGCATCAAAGCGGTTGTCTTCTTCTCTTTCTTGTAAGTAGATCTTAAGGTTTCCAAAATATATCGTGTTTAAGATTTCAAGTTTCAGTAATGTTTAAATTTTCAGCCAAGGAATGGCAATCTCGATACTCATCAACCTTGGGCTTCTTGACAACATTTTTGGCACCACCAATGAGACTAACCCGCAAGATATCTCAGCAAGTTTGCAAAATTTCCTCATCTGTATCGAAATGTTCCTAGCAGCTATTGCCCATCATTACGCATTTTCGTACAAAGCGTACGTTGATTTAGCAGCCGAACAACCGAATTGTTGTCAATCTTTTTGTCAGATGTGGGATGTGTCGGACGTCAAGGATGATGTCTATGAGCATGTTGGAGCTATCAGTAAGTCACATTTCCGTGCCTTTCTTGCACTTCTTTGTTCAGATTTGCGGTGTAATCTAGACTGACATAAATTTTGTTCACAGCCACGCAAGCCAGAAGTCTATTGCCTTCGAAGGTCTACAGACATCCTGGTGGTTTGAGAGAAGAACGCGCTCATTTACTGTCTTCCGGAGAGGCTGCCGATTACAGCGGAGACAGTGGTGTGTCAACTTCCACCTTACCGAGGCCATTACAAGCAGCAAGATCAGCGAGTTTGCAGTTAGTTGCCGAAATGGAGAACACAGAGAGCAAAAGTCTTTTGGAAGACTCTGATGGCTCTGGTTTCTTGGATTTGACTGATACTATGTCTGAAAATTAAGTTTTGACTCGTTAAGTTGCTCATTTTGAGGAATAATCCTATAGCTTAGGATTTCGTTGAAAGTCATCCTATATAATGTAGTCATTTCATGATGTGCGAGTTGAATGTGTGTCTGAATCGCCATTTCAAGGGTGCTAGTTAGTATTTCGTTCAGTTGAAGTAAGCCAGGATTTTGCTGTAAATTTGCGCGATAGAGTCTGACAGATCTCAAAACCGTGATTGAAAATCGCGTATTTGTATCTTTTTGTTCGTTACCTGATGTTAATTAGGCACAAATAATGTCTCAAAGCTGGGCAGTATTTGCCGGCGTATCGTATCCCAACTTTGGACAAGCATGTAATATTTGCTTCTGTGTGTCATATCATTTGTCTGTTTTTTAGACGAAAAATAAATTGTTTATTTTAAGTTCCAAGAAGGTGTGGGCATCTGGGCTTAATCTACGAATTAAGAGACCGCAACTTCCCATTATGAAATTTGTAAGTTTTCATACTTTATTAATGGTTGACGTGCATCATAGGACTATTAGGTGATGTAGCACTATTTCCCATAGCCAGTATGACTTCCATCGGAACCTTTAACCACCTTAGAAATATATTGCGTTTAGCGTGATTAATAGACTAACTCCATAAGTTAAATACAGCTAAACTAGTACTTGTAAGCCTAATACTATTTCATTCCGTTTGTTAACAACAACTCCAAGGTACACTATGAATAAGGCAGCAGATATACAAAAATTTAGTCGTTAGTTTTACAGCACAACGCCAAACAAATGCGTCTACTTCAAGAAAAAAACACGTGGTTCATGCAAGCGTCGGGCACATCTAGTTTGGAACATGAAATATTGCCACTTCAGGTAAAGGTTGAATGCGGGTTGAACTAACTACGAAGAGCCTGCAAACGACTCTGCATCTGTTCCAACTCATCGTCGTCTTCAGCTTCTGGTACAGGTGTCCTATGCTTTTCTTTGGCCGGGGCTGATACTGACGGAAGTTGATCTGTTCCAGCTGGCGGTGCCTCTCCAAGCTGGCCGTTAGTGACTTCCCACAAGATCTAGATTAACACGTGAACCACTGTTAAGAAAAATTCCTTCGATATTTAAACCTATCAAGACAGACACTTACGTTGTCAATTTGCTTCTCCGCCTCTTCTTCCAGCTCATCCTGATCTTCAAAACCTTCGAACGTTTCTTCCATCATTTCTTCCATGATACCGGCTCGCATCATTTCCTTGGACAGTTCTCTCATCGTATTCGCAACCTGAGGCACATTGTACAAGGCCTGTACAGCTCGCATGACTTCTGTGGACTTCTGCAGTGATCCGACGGTTTTCAGCAAAGCTGAACAAAAACAAGTGTTACGCGTCAGCAATGTGCTTTGCCATCATCAAACTTGAAATTTCAGAATTGTCTTACCAAGCTGTTCCTTCATATGTAATGAAATCGAGTTGAGATGTGCTTTGGACGTGTAGATTTTGTTGATAGCCTTTTTAGATCTGACGAGTTCTTTGGCGTAGATTTTGCACACGTCCTTATCACCCTTTTTAGCTGCCTCCTTGATAGATCTCTTCAGTTTTTCTTCCTCCCGTTTAATGCCTAGAGGCGACACAGTTAACAACATTAAAATCACGCTCCATCAACCGTTCTGAAGGATTTCTACTTACCGTTGATTTCACGATCAAGCAGAAAAGATTCCTTCCGGAGCTTCTTTGTCCATTCAGTTACCTAGAAGATACAGATACAAAACCAGATATTTACCTCAGATTGGTAAATTATGAATATTTGATTGGCATAAATGATGTCCAGTTCGATCCTCTTACCTGTGTTTTAGGATCATGGCCAGGTGATTTCCCGAAAAGACCCATCATGAATACAGAATCTGTTGGTTCAAAAAACTTAAGATTAGTTTTTGCACAACGTGGAACCACAAACTGCAGTTGCAAAAAGAAAGTAAAGTAAAAACTAGCAACAAACTTTGCTAGTTGGAAAGCAGTCAGTAAAGTCTTAAAAAGCTTGAAGGTTCACGTTGACGATATATGAGTTGTTAACATGAGTCATACTTCCGTTGAACGAGAATTAAAGCACCTAGAGGACGATAACTGCTCTCTAACCCTAGGAAAACCAGCAATAATACCTGTTTCAAGCTTCAAAAAGAATGGCTTCAACTGAAACTTCCAATCGATTGAATCAGCACAATTGTTTAGATTAGTTACACTTGAAATTTACACCAAATCGAGTCCAATGTCAAGTACAGGTGATGCATTGACTGGTGATTTAAACCTTTGTTTATGTTTACGTCTGCAACAGATTTGAATGCAAAAATGCACCATTTCTCCTTACCGCCGCTCGCTGATCGCGGCGAATTTGGTCGTTTCACCCCCTTGAGTCCATTTTAAACGTTTCTTATCTCATCAACCCTTGACAGAATTCATGAAATTGAAGCAAGCCTTGCTATATTAAAAGATCCAAATAAATTGTCACAGCATATTTCAGTATTTTCCTAATGGAAAGTGATGGAATTGGAAACGGAACACAATTAGCGAGGATTTGTCGAGAAGATTCTGAATGATTTACGATTCTAATTTGTTTACCGATGGCTGGCTGGAAAAGTAGGTCAACTTTCAAATGTCTGGACAAGATAACAACAAGTCAAATGGATTTTTAGTCTCGGACAAAAAGAAACAACAAGATTGTTTTTTGGTGGTCGGTCGGTCGCCGTAGTAAAAATGCATCACAGGGAAAGTCGCTGTTTTGTTGTTGTTGGATTTAAGCATAATGGGACGACAGGTATATTATTCATCCAAGGGTAGCATTACAACGCTGATTTATTCATGCTGAAATTTTCCAGGAAATGCTATCTCTCTCTCCAGGTAAAGCGATATTATGTAGTTAAATTATATTGAATCTCGACATAGCAACTCAAGTGGACAGCCGACCGATGAGTTGTAGGTAAAAATGACAGGAATTATGCAGGTTTATGTTACCAGGGATATTATTTATTATCATCGACGGAGAGGTACTTTTTGGATAACAGCTAAAAAGAAGAAGAACCTGAAGCAGGCCCTTCCGAAAGGAGGTCAAGGGCGCAAACATTATGCTCCATTTTTCCAGCTCAGGTAATACAGTAGTTGGGTTGGGATTCTGCATATTCATCACATACAATAAGTACACATAGACGACACTTTCAGAGACGGATCAGCTATGTGCCATCTATAATAGCGTCTGTCTGCCGAAGCAGATTTAAAATTGTGACAAAAGCACCGTTCGAATTCCAAGTTCCAGAACAATTTGCTATTCTTTGGGCGTTCGGGCCCGCAGTAGGAGCCTGATTGCTTGTACACGAGATTTTGACGACATAACCATCAACTATAAAATATCACAACTCAAGAACGAGTTGAACCTAAACACTTTCGATGGCATCAGGGAATATTAATCAATAACTAAAAGCGTGAGAACGCCAAACGGAAACAAAAGCATTGTTGTATTCCAAATTTTGGGAAACTTGTGGCTGCTCACAAGGGCTCAAAGGGTTTCCCGCCCTGGAAGTTGCATAAGATTACGTTACCGTCCAAGGCGTGGGAACGGAATTTCTCGTTATGTAAAATCCGATTATTGACAGATTCAAGTTACCGGAGCTGTCATGTCTGGACAATTAGTTGAAAAGATTTGGGTTAAAGGAAAAGAAGAAGAAATGCATGGACAGCGTCGGCGACCTTGACCATGATTTTGAAGAATTGAAGAGATTGCGTAAATGACCAAGTCCAAGGTCAGCGGTACATTAGAAAGTGATTTTACTTTTGTTGAAGAATTTCTTGTGGGATCCCTTGAAGAGACGTGTTGAGAGGAGGCGGGCAGTGGGTCAACCTGCGCTCGAGATGCAAATCAGGTAGACAGACATGACAGGACATGTAAACCAAGTGGTAAAGGGCCCTTTGTTTACCGTTCAGGTGTATCGACGATAAGGGTCCGTCTGGAACAGGTAGTAGAATAATAACGCCAGCCGAGGGACGTCGTCGAGAGTCCCTTGAGCCAAGAGCCTTCCGAACGTTTGCATTGATTCTTTATGGGCAAGCTATACTACTGGGTGGTGTTTTTTTTCAAGATAATCGGGATTCTACAGGTAGATTTGGTCGAGTGGTTTGCGCTGATTTTTTACCGAGGAAACGACACCGATGGGATAAATAGATGAGCTTCCAACTCATCTTGAATCACAATCACGTTCGACGCCGTCCTGGAAAGACCTCATTTCCAGGTTAATCTCGTTAGCAGGGTTTTCCATCACCTTTGTAATTTCTCTTGCAGCCGAGAGAGAGAGTTTAGTTGGATTTCAAGTGTGGTAGGAGTTGGACTTTTGAAAAATGAAGTCCCTCAAGTTTGCGATAGCGCTATGCTTTGTGCTGGCAGCGGTCGAGGCTGCGAAGCGCGAAGTGAATCCAAACGCCAAGGAACGAACGCCATCTTCCTTCCGGAACATTTTCAAGAACATGTTTGGTAGTTCGGACCAGCAGAAGGATCAACAAAAGTACTTTGACAATAAGCAAAAGGATAATCATCAAAACAACGCTAAAAGTAATGTTCGCCAAGCTGGATACTCGGGTGCAGCACCGCTAATGGGCCCCGGACCCTGCAATCTTCCACTGGAAACGACTCCAGCGCCCATCATTGCTTTCTTGTGTCCGAATGCTCAAGGAGGTTACAATCTGCCACAGGCCATTCTCACACCAAATGGACTCGAAGCGCCCATCAGACCAGTGGCAGTACCACAAGGTGGAGCTGTTCTCGGAGAAAAACCTCCAAGTGGACTTCATGTTGTTGGACCTGGTGCAATGCCCATGATGCCGATTCCTGGACAAGTTGCTGGAATTGAAGAGCCCATTCCGTTGATTCCAAACCCGAATTTGCCTGTTGAAGTTGGACCTGGAATGTACCCTGGAGGAGTCATTACGCCACCGTTGCCTTTGGGACCACCGCCTGTTGTGCCTGTTCCTGGAGTTGGAATCGGAGGACCTTCTTCGGCAACTTCGATTGGTGGAGCTGGAATTGCAGGACCTGGTGGTGTAGGAATTGGAGGTGCTTCAGATGCGTTGTCTATGGGCGGAGCTGGTTTTGGAGGTCCTGGAGGTGTTGGAATTGGAGGAGCTTCGGACGCTGTTTCCATTGGAGGTAAAAGCCCTTAACGCTGATTTTTTGAGTTGAGGTCTTATCTAGAAGTACTGTGCGGAATAGATTTTTAATTTAAAATTTTCTCAGGAGCTGGAATTGGCGGCGGTCCGTATCTCCCTCCTGGTGGAAGGCCTGTGGTACCAGTACAACCCGTAGTTCCTGTTGGCCCGCCAGTTCCTGTGGTACCCGTTGGCGGCGTTGGTATTGGTGGACCTTCATCTGCAACTTCGATTGGAGGTAAGATGCAACCTATTTTTCCTGAGATTTTTTTAAGTTAGAAAATTTTATTTTTTCCAAAATTATGCAGTTTGCTAAAAGTTTCTGTTGTTTTGACCACCAGGCGCCGGATTCGGAGGACCTGGAGGCGTAGGTATTGGTGGAGCCTCGGACGCACTTTCCGTTGGAGGTATGTTTTTTTGGAACGCTTGGCTTCAGGTTGTGATTCGATTTCGAGTTTGCAAAAATAATATTTGTTTATAAGGAGCTGGATATGGTGGACCTGGAGGTTATGGCATAGGAGGACCTTCAAATGCCTTTTCGGTTGGAGGTCTGTTTGGAGGGCGCAGTTGCTTATGTAGTCGTAGGTCAAGTCTGTATCAATTATGTCCACAAGTACTCACGTTTGAATTATGGTTTTTTAGGAGCTGGAATTGCTGGACCCGGTGGAGTAGGCGTTGGCGGTCCTTCTTCCGCTACTTCTTTAGGAGGTAATCCGACATTTTGTTTTAAGATTGAAGAGCAGTAATTGAAATATTGAACTTGTAAGGAATGGGATATGGCGGACAAGGTGGTTACGGCATTGGCGGACCATCTAACGCTGCATCCTTTGGAGGTATTTTTTCTGTGTGGTTGACGCCTTAAGGGCCTTTTCCTGAAATGTTGTAGCAGTTTTGTATCTTGATCTTGGAACAACATTACAAAAATAATATTTTTATTTTTGCAGGCGCTGGTTTTGGAGGACCCGGAGGTGTTGGAATAGGTGGAGCTTCAGATGCGGTCTCAATGGGAGGTAAGCAAAATTTTAAATTTTGCTGAATTTTAGCAACTTCATGTATGAAACAAGGCAGTTTATTAATGAACATTAATTTTATAGGCGCTGGCTACGGAGGCCCCGGTGGAGTTGGAATCGGTGGAGGTTCTGATGCGGTCTCGATGGGGGGAGCTGGTTTCGGAGGCCCAGGTGGATTTGGAATGGGAGGACCATCAAGTGCAACTTCTCTGGGAGGTAAATAATGGTTCTAATAGAAAAATTGTGCAAAAAACTTCAGAATTTTTAATTAATTCTGATTTGATCGCATAGGAGCTGGCTTTGGAGGACCTGGTGGCGTAGGTATCGGTGGAGGTTCAGATGCACTTTCAATGGGCGGAGCTGGTTACGGAGGACCTGGAGGTGTTGGAATTGGCGGAGGTTCTGATGCGTTGTCTATGGGAGGTACGTAGTATTTGCTAAATTTGTAGTTTCGATAACCAAGCGAAAGAAATAATAATAATATAATTCTTGTAGGAGCTGGATTTGGAGGCCCTGGAGGAGTCGGCATTGGTGGACCTTCTTCAGCTACATCGATCGGAGGAGCAGGAATTGGCGGAGGAATGCTTGTTCCAACTGGAGGAATTGAACCAATGCAACCCGTAGTACCTATTGGCCCACCCATTCCAGTTGTACCTGTTGGTGGTGGAGTCGGAATAGGAGGCCCATCTTCTGCTACTTCTATTGGCGGTTCTGGTTTTGGCGGTCCTGGAGGAGTCGGAATCGGAGGATCTTCTGATGCCTTGTCCATGGGAGGTAAACAAGCCTTGTTAAGCTTGAAAATTATTTCTAGTACTTGAACTTGGAAATTAACTCTGCAAATTTTGCAGGAGCTGGTTACGGTGGTCCAGGTGGCGTAGGAATCGGTGGTGGTTCCGATGCATTGTCTATGGGCGGAGCAGGTTACGGTGGACCCGGAGGAGTTGGACTCGGCGGACCTTCATCGGCTACTTCAATTGGAGGTGGCGGATTTGCAGGACCTGGCGGAGTCGGTATCGGCGGACCCTCTTCGGCTACTTCACTTGGCGGTGGCGGATTTGCAGGACCTGGCGGAGTCGGTATCGGCGGACCCTCTTCGGCTACTTCCCTTGGCGGTGCAGGTTTCGGCGGCCCAGGTGGAGTCGGAATAGGAGGTGGTTCTGATGCTACGTCTATTGGAGGTGAGAATGGCAATTTCGAACATATGTTTAATTTTGCAGCAAGCTCTATAATTGTTGTATATTTTTAAGGCTCTGGATTCGGTGGTCCCGGAGGTTTCGGAATTGGCGGAGCTTCAGATGCTCTTTCGGTCGGAGGAGCTGGTTTTGGCGGACCTGGTGGTGTAGGAGTTGGTGGCCCATCATCTGCAACATCCATTGGAGGTAAATGCTCAACTCAAGCGTGTATAAGGGCTCAAAAGGTCGCTTAAATAAAAATTAATGGATTCAAATAGGTGCTGGCTATGGCGGTGGTCCAGGTGGCTATTATCCAGGTGACATAATGCCAGTGGTACCTGTTGGCCCACCCATTCCCGTTGTACCCGTTGGAGGCGTAGGTATCGGAGGTCCATCTTCTGCTACTTCGATCGGAGGTAAAAGTTTTTTCCTTTTCAAAGCTTGGGAGGTGGGAATTTAGTAAATAAATATTTGCTTACACTTGATCTTGATTACTTCAGGATCTGGTTTCGGAGGCCCTGGGGGTGTTGGAATTGGTGGGGCTTCGGATGCATTGTCAATGGGCGGAGCTGGTTATGGAGGTCCTGGGGGAGTCGGGATAGGCGGAGGTTCTGACGCTTTGTCGATGGGCGGAAATGGCTTTGGTGGCCCAGGTGGCGTTGGAATCGGTGGAGCATCAGACGCGCTATCTGTTGGAGGTAAGCATTTTTTGCTACCGTTGAAAAAGCTTTGAGGTTGTTTGTACAAAACGGTTGATTTAGGAGCTGGATATGGTGGACCTGGGGGTTATGGCATAGGAGGACCTTCGAACGCCTTTTCGGCTGGAGGTTTGTTTAGGCATAGTTTCCTTAAAAAGTTCATGATATTTTGCTTTACGGTTAAGTTCGCAAGAAAATTTGTTCTTTATTTTTGAACTGTGATTTAATTTCAGGAGCTGGAATTGCAGGACCTGGTGGAGTTGGCATTGGCGGCCCATCTTCCGCTACTTCGATTGGAGGTAAAAATATTCATGCCTATAATAATAAGTTTATTTTTGTTTCCGAGATTTTTGAACACTTGATAAATACCTCTGAATTCGTTAAATTTTTAGGCGCTGGCATTGGCGGCGGTAGACCCGTTGTTGTCCCAACCGGTGGAGTTGTGCCCGTAGTTCCGATGGGCGCCGCTGTTCCAGTTGTGCCAGTTGGCGGCGTTGGTATTGGTGGACCATCATCTGCAACTTCGATCGGAGGTAAGTTCAGTTCAAACATAAATATCAAAATAATTTTAGATAACAAAATTTTAAAATTGCTGAATTACATAGGAGCTGGAATTGCTGGACCTGGAGGAGTAGGCATTGGAGGTGCTTCAGACGCATTGTCAATGGGCGGAGCTGGATACGGAGGCCTCGGAGGAGTAGGAGTTGGCGGACCTTCCTCAGCAACTTCCATCGGAGGAGCAGGAATCGGCGGAGGCATGGGACAAGGCCCACTTCCTCTTGGACCCAACCCGATTGTCCCGAACCCACTTTTCCCTCTGGCTCAGCAACCCTTCCAACCTCATCCGTTCCAAACTTGCGCTTATTCCGGATTCCCATATCTACCACCTGGATTCAACTTCTTGAACCCTGAAGAAGTTTGCGAACCTGAAATGTGCCCACTGTACCCCAAACCTGGAGATATTCCTTGCTCAACGATGGATCTTCTCGAAAGACTTCAACTCAAGACTACTGCTCGTCTCATTGTTGCTTCTGGCCTCGAGGGTCTCTTCTCTCAAACAAGTAAGTTTTGTTTTGATAAAAAACATTGTTTTTTTATAAAAGAAGTTTTTTAATATTGATCCCAATTTTTTCAGACAATTACACTTTCTTCGCCCCTGTCGATCCCGCTTACATGGCTCTGCCCGAATGGTTCTTGGCCAGTTTGGAATCTGACGTCAAGCTGCTTCGAGCCTTCATTCTGAACCACTTTATCAAGACTGACATTCCGTTGTACACTGTCGGCGACAACTTTTTGGTTATGAGTGCAAGGCCAAGTGGAACAAGGATCCGTTTGAATACCTACTGGGATGCCAATGCCTACGTAAGTTTTTTTACTATAGTGTCTTTGATAACAATAATACTTGCTTGAAGAAACTAAAATCTCAATGTACTTTGCAGAAAGTTGTAACGGCAGATGGTGCTCAAGTCATCCAAGGTGACATCCTAAGTCGTACCGGAAGACTTCACCTCACCAACGCAGTCATCACTCCAAGCCCTCCCCGCAATATCGCTCAGTACCTGTCCGAAGTTCCAGATTTTTCCAGTAAGTCCAGAATTCCCAGTTTCAGTACGGCCATGAAGACCATGATTTCTTACAATATTTATTTTTTACAGTCTTCCGAGGAATAGTTGCTGATAGCGGCAACCTTCCAATCCTTTCCGGCGAAGAAGCCGTCACAATCTTCATCCCTGTCGACCAAGCCTTTGATCGATTCAACCTCGACCGAATCTCCAGAAACGGAACCGCTCTCAACAGTAAGTGTCCACTTGCTTAATTTTTTCCCTTGGAGAATATTTGAACTAAAAACTTATACAATTTCCCCAGACTTTGTCAAATACCACGTCGTCCCCGGCGTCTTCTACAGCAGTGGCCTCATTTCCAACCAGTACCTCCCAACCTTCTTCAACAAGGAAATCAAAGTCGGAGTCTACACTGATGGTTTCCAAAGTAAGCCTTTTTGATTCTTGTAAGAATTTAATCAACGATATATTTTTTGTACATTTCTAATGATGCTCTTTTAATTTCAAATTTCAGAATCCTTGGGCTTCGTTAACAACTACGTCAAGGTCCTCAAGGCTGACATTCCTCTACTTAATGGAGTTGCTCACGTCGTTGACAGCGTTCTCTCTCCAGTACCCGACTTTTACGTCTATCAGCAACTGAGCGAGTTCTCTGTAATGGAATTCGGGACGATGAAGAGACGAAATGATGTCAAAAACAAAAATTAAGACTGAAACAAAAAAAAAGGTCAACTGGCCTTGCCTTGACAGCAACAAACGGTGATTAGTTGTAAGCTAAAAGCGTAAAAATTAGGACACACATTTTTATTAAGTTTCTACAACTTTGATGACAACTCAGAGACAATCAACTGGAATGAAATAACCCCGGTGAATAAGTAAGAGTATGTATTTGACAATTCGGTGAATTTTTACAAAAAAAATCTCCGACTTTGTTGACTCTATACTTTAAGGTTATGAAATGTATTATAACGTTTGTTTTTTCTCTGCAAAACATTCGGGCTTTTGAAAATGCTCCTATATTCGGTTACCTTAATTTAATAAATGTGATTTGTATAAAGCCTACACCATTTGATGTTTTATTCACAAAACTACGCGTATAGATTGCAATATCACACGGCATCTTCAGTCATTACAATTAGTCTGACACAGCATTCAATAGGAATCTTTCCATCGTCTTTTTCACAAGAGAATTAAAATAAATTACTCTTTTCCATTTGATAGTCATTTTTACAATATATCTAACTTATTTTTAGTAGACTATACCACAAATACAAGCCTTTGATTTCAAAAAATAGGTTCTCCTTAACAATACACCTTGTTCTAAGACTTGATGCCAAAATATAATCTATACTTGTTATGACTACCTGGGCTGAACTTGTGTGAGCTGGGATCTTAACTAGAAACTTAACATAATAAATATCAAGAGGACCAGTTCAAGTATGAGAATCATAAATTAAGTCTCTGTAGTAATTACATTGACAGCTGCTGAAACCGCTCAACTCGCTCAATGACTTGTTCAACAGCCTTGTCGTTATCGAAATGATGATTGAGGAAGTGGACAATTGTGCCTTCTTTTTTCTCACATTCCAGTACTTGCCAGCTTGTCAGGAGCTTCAAAAAGTTGCGAATCGGGTCAAGAGCAACGCTTTCACCTGTAAAAGAAAAATAACAATTTTTTAATACTGAAAATTATCCAAGGTTTGAGCTTCAAACTTTTCAAGCTTACCAAAAGCGATGCGGTTCTCCTGAAGCTGACACTTGATTTCCGCCTGCATATCCATCAGCAAAACCTTTTCCGAAGCTTCGCACTTGACAAGCCGCTTGAGGGCGTGAGCTGAAACTGCGTAAGTATCCAGTATGGATTGGTTCAGTTTCTGAAGGTACACTAATCTCGCTTGGACTTCAGCACTGCCATCAACGTGGATTAGACGCTTTTTGGTATCGTTGATGGACATGACTTCGTCGTCGCTATCTTCGCAAGAGTTCTGAAAAATAAAAAATACGTCAGACATTGATCAAAAAAATTCCCACAACTTGGCGATGTTACAGTGAATCTGTTGAGGCACCTGCTGAAACTTGAGAATATTTTCTTGTTCCATAAATCGCAAGGTTTCTCGAATGCTCTGTGTGAGAGTTTTGCAAGGTGGATTGAAAATATACTCGTTGTGAAGAATTTCGCACAGCTCCAAACACGTGGAAATGAGATCAGTCTCACGAATTACGACGTCGCCTTCAACTTGATGGGCGGAGCCTTCGCGAATCAGGGTCAAAATGCTGGTGGCTGGGAGTTATAATTTATATTAACACTTTGGACTCTCATTCAACATTATATAATTAATGTGTTTCAAATTAATATATAATTATTTCGTACCTGCAATAGCCTCCAAAGCGTAAATGGGCAGAACACACGTCGAATAGTAGGACAAATCAATGACGTTGGGAACTTCGGTGACAGGACAAAGTACCACTTGGGTAGGTTTGTGTGGATTCCCTGTCTTTACAAGTTCTCGTGTAATCAAAGTAGGGCCGAGGACTCCAAGCTAAAATTAATTTCATAATTTAAAAATTCTTCCAAGTGGAAAAAAAGTTTTTCTCAACACAAACTTACGCCATGCTCGATAGTTTGCTTCATGCTGTCGCCATCAAAAATGACCTTGTGTTTCCTTCGCAAAAATTCTTGTTTAAGAGATTCCATTTCCCGCTCAAGAACTTCCATTGTAGCACCGTTCCGGTACTTGTTGAGCAAAATAAAGGCGATGGCACTGGTCGACATGAGGGTGAAGCATTGGACGCCCTCTGGATTTGGTCATATTAATTATTTATAGAGTTGGAGCGGAAAATGATAACATGTTGTTGTTAGTATAATCGTTACCGTGAATTACATGCTGGGCGAGCATATTAACGACTTGGCGCTGGTCAGAAGCTGAAATGTCAACACTTCGCTCGCTGCCCATGGATGAGCGCCGAGAAGTGGACTCGCGCCCACTATCCTCAGAACTGCAATCCGAGACGCTGCTGGGCAAGCTCAACATGGATGGCGACATGGAGGCCTTGGCTGCCTGGCACCCTCGAATATATTCCTGTAAAAATGAATCTTTGCCTTGTATTTCTTTAGACTCCAAAAAATTGTCAGGAGAAACTCAGGTGAAAAATATTATCAAATTTCAATATCCCGTCCTTGTCATTTACCCTCATTGAGAATGGCGCTCCGTAATCAACTCTACAGTTGCCAAACTTGGACTGAAGCGAAGTCCACAAACCGATGGCGGCCGATGCGAAACTCTCCTTGACTTTAGCCTTTCCAAGTTGCTCTCTCACGTAATTTCCTTCCAATAGTTTTTCGTAGCTGAAATTTACTGGGATGACGATAATGTCTTCAACCTTTCTGGTTACCAGCGTATCAACAGCAATGCTCAGTAGGCCTCCTGCAGGAATTAATTTCATTTTTAAAAAAATTGCAAAATCTCAGACCACAATGATAAAAAAACTGAAAAATTTACCTTTTGGATGACAAGGTTTTCCAGTCCGAGTCCTTCCACCTTCGATGAAAAATTCCATGTCGTTATCCGTCTCAAAGGACTTTTCCATGTACAATTGCAAAATGGCCCGGTACAAAATGTCCCGTTTGCCTTCCTTCCGGTCCAACCGACGTTTAATAAAGAAACCTCCAACGCTCTTCATCATCAAACTGTTTGAAAAGTTTAAATATCATAATTTTTACTTTATAAAAAATAAAGTTGTCAAGTTTTGTTTCCTTACCTAAAGACCGGAATGTTTAAATTTTCACCAGCAGCCACCAGAGGCGCTCGCATATTCTGGTTGAACAACGTCCATGACACCAAAACATAATCGACATGGCTTCTATGCACCGGCAAATAAATAATCGGGTATCCTGAATTCCTAGCATTGCGTACAGCCTGAATCTGAGTTTTTTCGATCAAGATCTTGGGATAAATCAAGCCGAGAACTTTGCCAATAATCCAAGCTGCAAGTCTACAGTAGAGGGAAAAAAGTGTAACTTGAGACATTTTTGCTCTCATGTTGATAATGACCCGCTCCGCCCTCTGCCGGTGTTTTCTCATCAGAGCGTTCATGGAGGCGTTTGGGTTCTCTTTTAATTCTGCTCGAGCTGCTTCTGTGATAGCGATATGGAGTCGTTCGTCTGCCATCATCTGTCAAATCATGCGTTAACATTAGCCTTTCAGCTTTGCCTTCTATTGGTGGTGAAATAATAATAAAAAGTTTAAATCTTACAGCTTTCAGCGAAACCGTGTGATATGTGTGACCAACCCGCCACTTTCTCCAGTAGAAGATGAAAAAGGCAAACTTGCGAATATACCATGGATTTTCAGGGTTCCTCAAGTCGCAGTCGAGACAGTTGTGAATGCCAGAATCCTCGTTAATGACTAAATCTCTGTCTCCCACCACATATTCGCTGTTTCTCGCACAAATGACGCAAGGGTTGTACGAACAACTTTCGCTGGAAGCGTCCTGGACAAAGCTGCTGTCCTTGCCAAGAGTGCGGTAGAACTCGAGATCGCTTTTGCGGCCTCCGACACTGGCATCACTTCCGTCGTCGTCCAATTGAACCGTCTTCCTTCGGTTGAACTGAGCTCTTGTGACTGGCATGTTCATGAACGTGGTCGTGTTCCATCGGGTCGTGCTGGGATCAGCAGTCGGCACAGTTTCCGAAGTCAGCAAAATGGCTTCCACTTTCTTTATCATTCCCTGGCATCCTTTCATTACCTCTTTGTTGCTCCATCTATAAGAATTGAATGAAACAATAATAAAAAAATCGATACATGGCTACAGTAGTTTTGATGAGTTTTGCCAATTACAGTGTACAAGATGGGGAGGGATAATATATTCTGTGTGACGCAACTTTGACATTAGAGAAGCAAGACACAAGTTCACTTGGATATAGCGAACATGACCTTCAATGGAAACCTGTCGTTTGACAAGGCATAAGACGATGAATCTTTCGCAATTTCAAGCCGCTAATTCATTCAGCAACGAGTCAAAATCATAGACAAATTCATGCAACAAAGACATTATCTGATCCGCTTTAAAATTGTTTCAAATTTATCTACTTACTTGTTCCTTATTCATGAGCTGTGATATATTGTGACACAGTCCACAGTCGCCTTTGACTTTGAAAAGAAAATGTTAAATATTTTTTATGACTTTTCATAAACGGTCGGTCAAGATCAGCCGAGGCTTAAAAAGGTTGGATACAGGACAGGACGTACGTAAAATGAAAGCGAAATTAATCGTCGGCATCGTTAAATTGACATTGACGCTAATACGCACATTTTGCCGCTCCTACATAAATACATGTACGCTGCTGGCGCGAGTTGATGACGATTATGTAACTTGGGCTGCGCTCTGTAGATTTGATCGATGACCTGGTTTGGAGTATATATGACTTTAACCTTGATGCACTTCTCACAGTGGCATATGAAAAATGTACATGTGTGTGTAGTATCGAAATGTTAAAATAAAACAATGTGGGAACCAAGCGTGAGAAGAAATATAAGAATATAATTATTGTTATGTCAAGCGACAGACTTGGCGTTCGAAGCTTCTCAAGCCCAAAGCGACCAGCCATGTCAATTACATAACGTTTGAAGGCAGGCAGAACCATGTGCTGTCGCTACCGCTAATGACTCTGGTTTGTAGTAGCAGCAAGATTTTAAAAGTGTCCTTAATATACACGTCGAAAGCGTTGCATCATATATATGGCGGCAAATGGGAAGAAAACGTTTCGAGGTAAAAAATCAGGTGATTGATTCATACTTTTTTACACCTGTTGACGTAAGCTAGGCCGGGCAAAGAGTGACTCAAGATTGTGAGGTAATGGCAAAAATTTGGGCTCTTATATTGCCGAAAGTGGCTGCGACGAAGCTGACAAAAAATGTTCTTTGGCTCACGAGCTAGTAGAACTAAAATATTTTTTCAGAAAATTTTCAGGCGGTTCTAAACGTTTCTGATCTGTCACCGTAAATGTAAAAGTTGAAGAGAATTGAAAACAACTTACCCATACTTCCACCAGCAAAAAGCAATGCTTGCGAAACAAATTCCCCATTCCAAATATGTCAACATTTTCAGTTGACTATTTATTGACGCCACAGCCAATACAAAGATCACTTGAATTTCCAACACTGTTTTGCAAAACCCACCACTGTCAACAGTTCCGGGACTAACAATATCACCGACTTCCGATTATCACATGAACATTGTCACCTCAAAGAGAGCACTGGGGAGGAATTGGGCTCAAGTTTCAATTTTGCCAATTTTTGCGGGAACACAATCTCACTACTGATGCTGTTCGCACAGCTAGCAATGGAATGACATTGCGGCTGGAGGCGTGAGAGCTAATGAAGTTTTGGCAACAATTAGCATGGATGAATTGGCCGTGAAACAAAACGTGGGCAGTGGCTCCTACTGACGTCCCCTCGATGGCCTTTGCTCCGCCTTCTCCTCCAAGCTAGTGGACTCAAAGGGGATGAGGCTAAAATAAAACTGAATCGAGCTAAAGCTGCGCTCCTGTCCGGCGACTGCGCATCCCTGCGATGGCTGCGCGAAGGACTCCTGAAGCCTTACTGCCCTTTCGATGCCACTCGGAAGGCGCTTCTCACAGATAGTTCACTCTAACAGCCATAGCAAACTCTTCCCCTCGAACCTCCTCAAACATAATTTAAGTATTAGCTTTAGATACATCTATGCTGTACTCGTTTGGGAAAGAGGTGAATTAGCTACTTACTACACATCATGAAATATTTTGATGATTCAAGAAGCCGCGATCTACCACTCATTCTCACACAAGTGCCGCAGCGCAGCAGGCTGTCGCCATATCGCCGCCACGTTCGAGTAATGAACCAAACAACAGGTCGTCATTTATCCCTTTGCGAATTTCATCGAGGGCTTCCCTTTCATTTCGACTGGCTCACTGAGCTCGCTTGGCTGGTTTTGAAGTGGACGCTGCGCTGCTGATGATGATTTTAAAGTGTGACGAGAGGAATTCCGTCATAATCACAAGTGACGTTTGCCACATTAGAGTCTATTAATATTTCGTATGACATTTCAAAATATATGTTTTTGAGATTTCGGCAGATTTTGTTTCTCACGAATTAGGCAGCATCGCAAATGGAGCTGCAACGGTATTTTCTTCAGATGCCGTTGAGGCAAAGTCCAAAAATATAAATTGTATCCGTTCAGTGAGTCAAGGTCGTTCATTTTGCGGCAAAGAAGCCAAAATAATAACAGTAAACAACTTCGAACATGCCCATATATTTGTCGACAACATTATGGCGTTTGAATGCGTTTTGGTTGAGAGTATATTGGTTACGCAAGGGGCAATTTACTCGTTGAGACGCATACATTATAATTTTCTTTTATCTACGCTTCTGGTCAGTCACCCAGTTAACGGCATACAAAACGTTCAAGGTCTTTGTTGGGCGACGCCTTCTTTTTCGAGAGACTTGACGAGATCCACCGGCTTCTAAAATTTGTAGTTGTTCTTAAAATCCTGACAAAGTCTGTAGACACTTTGCGCTGAAGGCTTGAGGCTGAAACAGTACTTGTTCCCGCTTCTCGTTTGGTCCGTCATCGTTCCTTGAATCAATCGATAAGGGTATATGCGCAGAATTTTCAACAAGTCAAATATGGTCACTGCTGCTGTTGTCATTACTAGAACAACAGGATCACGCCACACAAACATAATGAGACCAAACATCCAACATTCTGCAACTTTACCCTGAACTTCGCGAAATATTAGCAAATCTTGAGATGGGGCAATACTGATTTGTAATTGTAGAAACCTGTTTGCCACAATCATTGTCAGTCCTAGTGCAGGCAGGCACGCCAACTGCAAGGCATGCATGGTCCGTCGAGATTTCGATGCAGTTCTCAACTTTTTGGTCCTACAAAACAACAATGGCAAAAGTGTGTGCGTTGTCATGCGAAAAGAGAAGGGTCGAGCGAGGGGCCCTTTGCCACATGAAACGCCAGTGCATTCCGATTGTTCAATTGACTGTCAGAGACTTCTATGTGTATGCTCGTTTGTTAGGCTGGTTATTTAACCTTTACACTGTACGAAACGCTTGACCCGTCCGTCCCTTTTTTGTGCGTAAAGGTTTTGGCAACTATGACGTTTGTATACAGAGTAGAGCATATAAGGATTCAGATTTGACAATATGTCTGATTTTTATCATAACTCTTGGACCAATACAATATTGTTTTTTGCAAACGTTCAACAACAAACAACTTGTCTGCACGCTTTTAAGGTGAGGAAACACCTTTATGCAACAGCATTTAAATGAAACAGCACTGTAGCGCGCCATTTTGTGGTTCGGCGACCACCTTCAACTTTTAGTGAACTTCAACAATGTTACTAGGTTGTACAGAGAGGCTCAACGCAACAAAACAACAAAATACATGCCTTCGAATTGTGTAACAGCCAAAATCAATGTCAACAATGTTTGCTTTTTTGCGCATCAACTTAATTAAAGGCTGACAAGAATATTGTAGAGGTTTTGGGGGTAAATGTCTTCAGCAAATGTTGTGCGTGAATGCACTACGAATTTATCAAGTTTGACTATACAACGAAATTAATTTTCAGCTTAAATGGAGCTGATCTGAATGAAAAGTAACAGTTGGTATGATGGCTCACAATTTTTATTATCCATAACGATCACAGCATGAACAAGAATCATTCTCTATCTTGGAATTAACGTTTGACTATAGATGGCTACCTCCCCTAAATATTTTTTTCAAGTTTTCTAAAGCTTTCAGCTACTTACGCACCATCCGATACATTATTTTTAACTAGAAGTACTACAGTTTGGAATGATTGATGATGGATGAGGTAACTACAGATATTACCAACATTGATACCGCACAAACGACAAATATAGTGTAGCTACCGATGTTTTGGAATATGATGTAATTACATGTGTGTAGTGGTTTTTCCAGATTGAGTGTGTCGAGAATCCCGTGGGTAGAACTCGGCGAGCGTGGCAGCTGGAATACGCTTCAACATTTCCTTGGGGAAGATACGCAACAATTGCCAGCCAATATCAAGGGACTCAAATACAGTACGGTTTTCATAATTTCCTGCGAATATGAGATAGGGCATTAAGGCTTGTTTCTTATTCCACGCTTATTTTTCGATGACATCGATGAGGAGAAAGAAATTTACCTTGAGAAATAAAGTTCTTTTCGAATTTGCCCAAGAATTCCAAATACAGCAAATCATCAGCAGACAAGGCTTCCTCTCCTACGACAGCCTTCATGGCTTGCACGTCCTTACCGATGGCGTAACAGGCGTACTGGAATTAAATATTGACGTTATCAAACTATGTTCGTTTTGCTTCTCGTCTGTTAAATGAAAAACCGAAAGTGCACATACCAGCTGGTTGGAAACATCAGCGTGGTCCTTTCTGGTCATTCCTTCACCGATAGCAGACTTCATCAAACGACTGAGGGAAGGCAATACGTTGATTGGTGGGTAGATTTGACGATTGTGGAGCTGACGATCAACGTAGATCTGGCCTTCTGTGATGTATCCGGTCAAATCAGGAATAGGATGAGTGATATCTGAAAAATACAAAATCGACTTTAGCCACTTTATTCAAGTAACACGAAATATGACAGCACCAAACTGAAACTTACCGTCGTTTGGCATAGTCAAGATTGGAATTTGAGTGATAGATCCATTTCTTCCTTCTACTCGCCCAGCTCTTTCGTAGATAGTAGCCAAATCAGTGTACATGTAACCGGGGAAACCACGACGTCCGGGTACTTCCTCACGAGCAGCTGATACTTCACGCAAAGCCTCGGCATAAGAGCTCATGTCTGTTAAGATGACCAACACGTGCTTTTCACACTGGTAAGCCAAGAATTCTGCGGCCGTCAAAGCAAGACGAGGTGTGATAATTCTCTCAATGGTAGGATCATTGGCCAAGTTCAAGAACAAGCACACATTGTCCATGGAACCGTTTTCCTGTAAAACAAACATCCACCAATAAGCAAAAATTCATAGTAAATAACTTCCCATTTTCATGAACCAATCCTCACTTCGAAATCTTGCTTGAAGAATCTGGCCGTTTCCATGTTGACACCCATAGCTGCAAAGACGATAGCGAAATTGTCTTCATGACCATCAAGTACAGACTTGGTTGGGAGCTGCACCAGACCAGCTTGACGACAAATTTGAGCAGCAATCTAGAACAACAAACCGCGGTATTACACTTTCAATTCCGGTAACTAAAAATTCAATCACAGCTTCAGTCAGTCACTCATATTTCAGTCCTCACCTCATTATGTGGTAGACCGGCAGCTGAGAAAATGGGAATCTTCTGTCCACGAGCAATAGAGTTCATTACATCAATAGCAGAAATACCAGTTTGGATCATTTCTTCCGGGTAAATACGGGACCAAGGATTAATAGGTTGACCTGCATCAGAACACCATTCATCATTTCCAGTCTTAGTCTTAACCTCACCACACCCAAATGATCAGCTGTCAAGCAACCAAAAGACCACCATACCTTGAATATCTAAAAAGTCTTCAGCCAAGATTGGAGGTCCTTTGTCGATTGGTTTACCGCTGCCGTTGAATACTCTACCAAGCATGTCTTCTGATACGGGAGTTCTCAGAATGTCTCCAGAAAACTCGCAAATTGTGTTTTTCGCATCAATACCTGATGTCCCTTCGAAAACCTGTCAACATTCAACAAAAACTCATTAAACCCTTGCTCATCCAAGAACAACGCCCATCATAACAATTAAACACATTACTCATTTACCTGTACAACTGCCTTTGATCCACTAACTTCCAAAACTTGACCAGATCTTGAAGTTCCATCAGGAAGATGGAGTTCAACAATTTCATTGAACTTGGGGAACTTGACATCGTCCAAAATTACAAGAGGCCCGTTGACACCCGACACCGTTTTGTAGACTAAAGCCAAAACATTGTCAAATATAGTACTTTTCTTAGTCACAATTTCCAAAAATGTGTTATTATTATTTACTTACCTAAACGAGGTTGAGAAATGTAGTCCCTGGTCACAGCCAAGGTATGCTCCCGGTGCATATTCATCCT